>ML405912.1:0-118555 GCA_005239525.1 Nicotiana knightiana
GTCGACCAACCAGGCGAGTACCCGAATACCAATGAAGCATCCGCAAGTCAAAAAGTGCACCATATGAAATGTGCACGCTTCTGTAGAAATACCAAGTATTAATAACATTCATCTAGTAATCTCAAACTGTCTATGTTGTATAAGAATTCATGACCTTCTCTTCATAATTGAACCTTGGCCTTTCACATGCAAATGTCAATCCCACACAACATGCCGCATCTATCATATCATCACAAGAAAAGAACGAGAATATCATAATCAACTCTAAGTCACAAGAAAACTACATTCTCAATTAGCCAGGAACCTTCCATTTAATCTCATCCGATGGAAAATCACAATACGCAACATGTTCCTCACGCCAGTAGGAAATATCCACCTCGAACCGTGATATAAATCATCGAGAACTCTCGGGAAATCCATTCGCACATAACTGAACCATCGGAACTGAATCTGTCTAACTCCACCACCCACGGGGGTCGCCAAAACCTAAGAGCGTTGCCACAAAACACCTGTAGAGACTCACCACATCATAAGTACCCAATGAATCGATCATACCTATTGTCGTGCTGATCCAACCTACTACCAAACTGTCTTATTTCTTCGAGTTCCTTTAGAATTATCCTCAAGGTGACACTTCTCCTTGCCAGAACACCATGATCCTTAACCAAAACTTACCCCATGAGATCTTTGAATAAAATCACACTGCCCTAAAGCCCATAAGCCGTTGAGATCTCTCTTAAGCACCCCAAAGCGCTACAACTGATACACCCACTCTGAAGAGACCTTATGTGAACCCAAAATCATTTCCTTCACCCTTTTGACACTAAAGTGTAAAATCCACAGTGATATAGAAATGCCAGATATCTCGACACCATCCAATGCAAATCTCAGATTCTAGCCATAAACCAATCAAAAATTCTAAACTGCTACATATTAATATTCAATCAATCAGAACAATTCTAAAAATTCATCCACTTTCAAATCTCAATTGCCCTTCCCCAAACATGCCAAGTAACTTGTGCCCCATTAGTACGACGACACCCAAAGAAGTAACCCCTCCTTAACGCAACCCACAAATTCCTACTCCATGCACAGTAATTCTTCACAAATAACCACTCAATCATTCCATGATTCTCATATACCTATAGAGTGTAATACAACCCTTTTCCAGAAATTCCCTTACTCGAGTAATCCTCAATATCAACCTCTACAAGTCATAACTGATTCACAAGTATACCTCAAACTGAAACCAATACAACACATAACCATGCAATCAACTCGTCGATGGCAGACTCCCCTACTTGGCTCAAATCCATGGAATAAAACATTTGATAACTTATAATAAGCATACTCCATGACTGCCATAATACCACAATGAGATACAACTAAATCATTCATGAACTCATCTAACACAAACCATCTAATACCTCAAATCATTTCGTTATATGTTTTTTTAGTTTAGTTTGCGGGATGTGTGTCCGGTGGTGTCAGTTGTGGCTGGTGACTCGGGTGTTTAATAATGAAATCTTCTTGTTCATTACATTATTATCAGTGTTATGGGGTTTGGAAACAAAGTTTTTTTAGACGTGGGGCTAATTGCCAATGTCGATTCAGAGTTGAGGGTGAGGTCCTCGTGATATTTGTGATTCAATATATTTAGACTAGGCTGAGTACTGCGGTGGAAATTTTTATCAGGATGGAATTCTTGTGGTTTGTTCATATGCTTTGCTTCTTCCTTGTTATATTGCTTTTGGTAAGTCAGTATTGATAGAGAGTTATGCCTATGGGCTTGTTTGATAATTCCTTTATATGTTTCGATTTTCATATCAATCATTTCNATGCAAATCTCGCATTCACCCTTGTGATGGTCAGTTCAACTAGTACAACCGATCCAAACTCAAATCACACAAATATAACCCACTGGTAGAAAAGAAAGCCTCCACACAGCATCATAAATCACAAATCTGTAGATTACCTCGCAAGTTATCTGGTAGAAAAGAAAGCCTCCTCACTAGTACTACGCAATCACTTATTCTTCTTGAGTTTGAACCCACAATTAGAAAATCGTGAAAAATTCTTCCAATACACTCATAATTCGAGACTATACGTCATATCAAGACAAAAATCAAGCACCCAATATTCCTTTTTACATATCAAGGAAACACTTCTCGTCACATTCAAACCATCTGTACACATCTCGCAGTTACATCATACTCATCACGTAGCTATCCAGCCACCTATCGAGCCACGAATTCCACCCGTAGGGACACTATCGGACATATAAGTTCATAAATACGTGCTCAAACAGCTAAAATCCTTATGCTCAAGCTACAGTGAAAACCCGACCTCAAGTCCTCCAAACAGCCCATCATGAGCACACAGAAATCACGTCTCACACCTCGTCCATGGAATCACAAGTCGTCGATGCACAACTAATACCGAGCGCTCACATACGCATACGAACGCATGGAAGGAATATAAAGAGTTACGCTTCAAGTAGAATCAATGTCGCACGATAAAGAAAGACAGATGGGGAGTTTATCCTAAATGCCATGTGGCCTCTCGAAGATAGGTATGGACGTCATCATACCAATCTGCAAGACTATACTAGACACTTGCTCATGAGTTGTAGAAACTATCAACCTAGAGCTCTGATACCAACTTGTCACGACCCAACATCCAACTAGTCGTGATGGTGCCTAACCAAACCCGCTAGGTACGCCAACTAATAACTATCCAAATCCAATAATATTTAATCGATAATTAAGTAAAAAAATTATCTGAGTCTAATATGTTTATCAAGGAATGGTAGCAGTCAACATCTACACGCAAGCAACATTAGCAGTCAAAACAACATTAGCAGCCAACATCTACTGCAAGATGCAGAAGTATAGTATGAGTACAACCGAACCCATTTACTCAATAAGTAACAAAGCTAATCTTAGGTTAAAAGTAGTGACGAGTAGGAACAAAGGTCGGGTCCAACACCAAAAACCAACAGTAGTTCATAAAACATAAAGCATGTACTAAAATAAGTAACTTAGAGATAAAAAGCTAAGCTAATTCATAGTTTTCAAAAATAGTTCCGCATTTCAAGTATATTAGTGAAAACCCAAGTCTTTTATCGAAATTTCCAAAAAATATGAGTAAGTTTGTGTAACGACCCGGCCGGTCGTTTTAAGAATTAGCACCCCGATCCCCTATTAATCGCTTCTCCCATGTCTATTTATGTTATTGGAATTTGTCGGAGCATTGAGTGATGAAATTCGAGGTGATTTTGGACACATAGTCCATAAATGTGGAATTTAGCTTTAGAAATCTGTGTAACTAGAGTTGTGTGAAGACGGATCTAGAATGTAATTCTGTCGACTGTGCTAGCTCCGTTGGGTGATTTCGAGGTTAGGAGCGTGTTCGGAATGTGTTTTCGAGATCGGTTGTGGATTTAGGCCTGGATTGGCGAAAGTTAGAATTTCGTCGATTTTCGCCGATAGGTGAGATTTCGATGTCGGACTCAGAATGGATTTACAAAAGTGACAGCAGGTCCGTAATTTTATATGTGACCTGTGTGCAAAATTTGAGGTCATTCGGATGAGTTTAGATGTGTTTCGGCATCAGATATGAATTCTTGAAATTTCCTAAGTTCTTAGGCTTGAATCTATGCATAATTGATGATTTTGATCTTATGAGATGTGTTTTTAAGGCTCGAACAAGTTTGAACAAGGTACTAGGGCAAGTTTCTAGGTTTGGTTGAGGCCCGGGGGACTCGGGGTGGTTTCAGATGCCCAACGGGTGAGTTTGAGAAGTTGAGAAACAGCTGAACCATTCTAGTTCTGGTGTCTCGCACCTGCAATGGTATTTCTGCAGGGGCAGACACGCAGGTGCGAAGGGGGTGCCGCAGGTGCAACCCCAGACCTTTAAATGAATTTCTGCACCTGCGATGGTATTTTCGCTGGTGCAGGCACGCAGGTGCGAAAGGGGTGCCGCAGCTGCGACCTCATGCTACTTAATGAATTTCCGCACCTGTGATTGGGTTTTCGCATGTGCGATCCCAGTTTTGCAGGTGCAAAACATCTTGGCAGTTTATAGCAACAATTTGAGGGTTTGAAATTCATAAGTCCAAAATAGATTTTGAGCTCGGAACTTGACGATTTTCAGTGGGATTTGAAGAGGAGAATCATAGGTAACGTTTTATAACCTTAATCCCTTTGTATATCGATAATCTCTATAATTTTCCTCAACCTAATCAAATAAATTGGATGAAATTTCCCCAAGTAGAAATCTGAGGATTTAGGGAGATTTAGACGTCGAATTTTGTTGATTTTTGTTCGAGTGGGTTCATGAGCGAATGGGTGTTCGGGAAATATAAATTTTACCCGATTCCGAGACGTGAGCCCGGGAGACTTTTTGGGCGAATTTCCTCATTTTGCGTATTAGCTTATAAATAATTAGCTATTTTGTTCCCTTGAAGTGATATTTACACCATGCAATTGATTTGAATAGATTTGGGCCACCCGCAGTCAGATACTCGTGGCAAGAGCATGGTATTGAGTTGATTAGCGTAGTCAAGGTAAGTGGCTTGCCTAATTCTGTGTTGGGGACTTTCCCTTAAGTATTTTAATACTGATTTTTGTTACGTGGACATCGTGTACGTGAGGTGACGAGTGCATACATGGGCCATTGTTGCTAAAATCCTATTTTACTCCCATGAAATCGCTCATTTTCATTCATATATTACTGTTTCCTATATTAATTGAGTAGATAGCTTAGGAGTAAGCATGTCCACCTGTTCTTACTTGTTTTCCTCTTATTTGCTACTAGTCAGATCATGCTTAGGTAGCTTTACTCTATTATTGCATGTTGTTTTTCCTGGACTGTTTAATTAAGCCATAATTGACATACTTCTGCTTTGCATATTTAAATTGGGACTACGGACCGAGATCCGAAAGCTTTCCCTTTGTACTCCATTTCATATTTAAATTGGTACTATGGACCGAGATCCGGGAGCTTTCCCCCTGTACTGAAATGCATATTTAAATTGGGACTACGGACAGAGATCCGACAGCTTTCCCATTAAATTGGGACTGCGGACTGAGATCCGAGAGCATTCCTCGTGTATTGTATTGCATATTTACTGTTGAGATATATGATGTGGTGAGCCGAGGGCTCTCTTTCTATTATTAAATCTTTCCATTTTCGTTAATCCTATTTATCATTTCTTATTTATATTTCACTATTTTAAATTGTATATTGACTTATTTTACAAACTCGATAGGGCCTAACCTGACCTCGTCACTACTTGACTGGGGTTAGGCTTGGCACTTATGGAGTACTGAATGTGGATTACTTACGCTCTTTCCTGTGCATGTTTTCCTCATGTGCAGATCCAGGTACCAACACCCAGTATCGTGGCTAGGAATCGTTCTAGCAGCAACCAGGAGACCGCGAGGTAATTCTGCCGCGTCCGTAGAATCCCACGAGTTCCCTTCTACTCTAGTAAAGGCATACAAGATTTGTGTACTTTTCCACTGTTTCAGTGTATAGAGATACATTTAGTACAGAGCTTGTGACCATGGTGACATTCCGGGTGTTTTGGGAAGTGAAAATGTATATGTTGAGCAACTACGTTATATCTGCTTGAGTTCTTTTTTATCTTTATTTTATTGATTCTATCATTTTCTGCAAAGTTTAGGCTTACCTAGTCATAGAGACTAGGTGCCGCCACGATACCTTTCAGAGGGTAAATTGTGTCGTGACAAGTTGGTATCTGAGCGTCTAGGTTCATCGGAGTCAGAAGTCGCAAGACGATTAATTAGAGTCTCGCGGATCGCTGCGGAGACATCTGTATCTATCTTCGAGAGGTTATGTAACTGTTAAGAACAATCAAATTAAACTCTATTCTATTATTGCTTGCAGATGGTTCGTACCCATACCGGACGTACTGATGACCAGGCACCTGATCCCGCAGTTAGATACAGGGGCCGGTGCAGGGGACGAGCAAGTGGTGCAGCCCGAGCACCCGCTAGAGCAGAGGCGGAGGAGACCCAAACAACTATAGTTGGAGGGGCACAGGAGGTCCCTACTGTTACTCCAGACCTCCAAGAGACGTTGGCTCAGTTCTTGAGTTCCTTCAGTACTCTATCTCAGGTGGGTCTACTCCCGATAGCTCCATCTACATCCCAGGACGGAGGAGGGACACAGACTCCCGCGGCTAGTACTCCTGAGCAGAGAGTTCATATTTGGCAGGTTCCACAGTTTATTCCTATGCCACCAGTAGCTCCAGCTCAGCATGAGACTAGGTAGCGTTTCCTGAGGTAGAGAAGCTCCGACTTTAGAGGTACAAAAAGTACCACCCACATGAGTTCAGCGGACCAGCTTCGCATGACGCCCTGTGTTTTCTTGAGGGGTGTCATCGCATTCTCTGCACTATGGGTATTGTGAAGACGAGTGGGGTTTCTTTCACTTCTTTCCAGCTGAGGGGAGCAGCTTGTCAGTGGTGGCGTGCTTTTGATCTTAGTAACCTTGACGAGGTAACTTTACTTACTTGGGCTCACTTTTCGTAGATGTTCTTACTTGAGTTTGTCCCTCAGAGCTTTAGGGATGCTTTGCGTGCGGAGTTTGAGCAGCTACGCCAGGGTGCCATGACTGTGTCAGAGTATGAAGTATGTTTCAGTGATTTGGCTCGCCATGCACTAGCTTTGGTTGTCACTGTCAAAGAGAGGGTTCGACGCTTTATTGAGGGACTACACCCCAGTATTCAGACCAGCATGGCCAGGGAGAGACCGATATTACTTACCAGCAGTCTATGAGTATTTCCTAGAGGATTGAGACTATGTTAGCCAGGGACAGGAAGGAGAGAGAGGTCAAGAGGTCTCGAGAGACTGGTCATTTTTCAGGAGCCCGTGCACCAGCAGCACGCTATGGTAGGGGTTTTGTGAGTCACCCTGTTCATTCAACTCTTCAAGCAACCAGCGGTATTCCAACTCCTCCTAGACCTGAGGATCCTTATTATGCACCACCAGTATCTCAGGTGCCTCCTGCTCGAGGTGTTATCACTAGCCAACCTACCAGGCCAGTTAAGAGTCAGCAACGGCCGCCACGTCCTCCGAGGGGGTTGCTTTGAGTGTGGTGACCCTCATCATATGATCAAAGATTTCCCTAGAGCGAGGAGGGGCGCACCACCTCTGACTTATCAGGGTGCACCCCCTCATGATTATCATGCCCCACGTCTAACACCAGGTCCTCCAGTTATTCTTCCAGCCCCAGCTGCTACCCCACCACCTCAGGCAGCTCGAGGTGGAGGTCGGGAAGGTCGAGGTCGCCCTAGAGGGGGAGGCCAGACTAGGTACTATGCTCTTCCGGCCTGTCAGAGGCCATTTCTTCAGATTCAGTCATTACAGATATTGTTCCCGTTTGTTATGGGGATACATCAGTATTATTTGACCCAGGATCTACATATTCATATGTGTCTTCCTATTTTGCTTCACATCTGGGGATAGCGCGGGATTATTTTAGTTCCCCTTTTTATGTTTCTAATCTGGTGGGAGATTCTCTTGTTGTGGACCGCGTATATCGGTCATGTTTGATTGCTATAAGTGGTTTTGAGACCAGAGCTGATTTACTACTACTCAGTATGGTAGATTTCGATGTTATATTGGGTATGGACCAGCTGTCTCCCTATGCTATTCTTGATTGTCACGCCAAGACCATGACACTGGCTATGCCAGGATTTTCGAGGTTAGAGTGGAGAGGTTCCTTGGAGTATACTCCCCGCCGAGTCAGTTCTTTTCTTAAGGCTCAGCGGATGGTTGAAAAGGGGTGTGATGCATATTTGTCTTATGTGAGAGACGTTAGTACTGAGACCCCTACAGTTGAGTCAGTTCCAATTGTCAGGGACTATTATGATGTATTTCCATCTGATCTTTCGGTTATGCCAGCTGATAGAGACATTGATTTCAACATTGACTTGTTGCCAGGCACTCAGCCCATTTCTATTCCTCCTTGTCGCATGGCTCCTCCTGAGCTGAAGGAGTTAAAGGAGCATTTACAAGAGTTGCTTGAGAAGGGATTCATCAGGCCCAGTGTATCACCTTGGGGCGATCCGGTATTATTTAATAAGAAAAAGGATGGCTCGATGCATATGTGTATTGACTACCAGCAGTTGAATAAGGTGACAGTGAAGAACAGGTACCCATTGCCTCGCATCGATGATATATTTGAGCAGTTACAGGGTGCTAGGGTGTTCTCCAAGATTGATCTATGTTCTGGTTATCATCAGTTAAAGATTCGGGAATTGGATATCCCGAAGACTGCATTCAGGACTAGATATGGTCACTATGAATTCCTTGTTATGTCATTTGGGCTGACCAATGGCCAAGCAGCCTTCATGCACCTGATGCACATCATATTTCAACCTTATCTTGATACTTTCTTCATTGTGTTCATTGATGATATTCTGGTATATTCTAGGTCCTAGGAGGACCATGAGCAACACTTGAGGACCGTGCTTCAAACATTGAGGGAGAAGAAGTTGTATGCTAGGTTTTCTAAGTGTGAATTTTGGCTGATTTTGTGGCATTCCTAGGCCATGTGGTGTCTTTGGATGAGATCAAGGTAGATCCGAAGAAGGTGGAGGAGGTACAGAGTTTGCCCAAACCATCCTCAGCTAATGAGATCCGCAGTTTCCTCGATTTTGCTGGGAATCATCGCCGTTTTGTGGAGGGATTTTCATCCATTTCCGCGCCTATGACTAGACTGACCCAGAACGGTGCATCTTCTATATAGACTGAGGTGTCTGAGGAGAGCTTCCAGAAGCTTAAGAAAACCCTGACTACAGCTCCTGTGTTGGTTTTGCCTACCAGTTCCGGGTCCTTAGCCAGTTAGTTAATAAGATTGGATCTTTCTAAGCCTTGCCGGGTATTAGCTTGTGTGGTCGCTCGATCTTCCCTTCATGACCGTATTAGAGAGCACCAGTATGATGATCCCTCCCTTTTGGTTGTTCTGAATAGAGTCCGGCGGGGTGATGTCGGGGATGTGACTATAGGAGATGACGGGGTGATGAGGATGCAGGGTCGTATATGTGTGCCCAACGTGGATGGGCTTCGGGAGTTGATTCTTGAGGAGGCCCATAGTTCGCGGTATTCCATCTATCCGGGTATCAGGAAGATGTACCAGGATATGAGACATCACTATTGGTGGCGAAGAATGAAGAAGGATATAGTGGATTTTGTAGCCAAATCTCTCAACTGTCAGCAAGTCAAATGTGAGCATCAGAGTCCGGGAGGGTTAGTTCAGCAGATTGAGCTTCCAGAGTGGAAGTGGGAGCGTATCACCATGGACTTTGTGGTCGGACTTTGAGGAAGCATGGTGTTATTTGGGTGATTGTGGATCGGCTGACCAAATTGGCCCATTTCATTCCAGTGCTGACTACACATTCATCGGAGAGGTTGGCTGAGATTTATGGTAGAGAGATTGTTTGCCTCCATGGTATTCCAGTATCTATCATTTCAGACAGAGGTACACAGTTCTCTTCACGGTTCTGGAGAACCGTTCAGCAGGAGTTAGGCACCAGGGTAGAGTTGAGCATAACTTTTCACCCTCAGACGGACGGGCAGTCCGAGAGACCCATTCAAATTCTCGAGGATATGCTCCGTGCCTGTGTAATGGATTTTGGAGGGTCGTGGGATCGATATTTGCCTCTTGCAGAGTTTGCTTATAAAAACAGCTACCAGTACAACATTCAGATTACGTCGTGTGAGGCCTTGTATGGTAGGCGGCGCAGGTCTCCCGTGGGATGGTTTGAGCATGACGAGGCCCGATTGTTAGGTACAGACATGGTTCAGGATGCCCTGGACAAGGTGAAGGTTATTCAGGAGAGACTTCCCACAGCTCAGTCCAGGCAAAAGACCTATGCGAACTGGAAGGTTCGTGACTTGGCATTTATGGCTGGTGATCGAGTTTTTCTTCGGGTATCGCCTATGAAGGGCGTCATGAGTTTCGGGAAGAATGGGAAGATGAGTCCGAGATTTATTGGCCCTATTGAGGTGTTGCGACGTGGGGAGGTTTCTTATGAGCTAGCTCTGCCACCCCCAGCCTAGTAGGGGTTCATTTGGTGTTCTACGTCTCCATGCTCCGTAAGTATCACGGTGACCTCACTCATGTCTTGGATTTCAGCTCAGTCAAATTGGACAAGGATCTATCATATGTTGAGGATCCTGTGGCTATATTAGAAAGGCAGGTCAGAAAGCTTAGGTCAAAGGATATTGCGTCAGTAAAGGTTCAGTGGAGGGGTCAGCCAGTCGACGAGGCGACTTGGGAGACCGAGCAGGATATGCGGAGTTAGTACCCTCATCTTTTTCTAGCTTCAGGTATGTTTCTATGCTCGTTCGAGGACGAACGATTTTCTTAAGAGAGGGAGGATGTAACGACCCGGCCGATCATTTTAAGAATTATCACCACGATCCTCTATTAACCGCTTCTCCCATGTCTATTTATGTTAGTGGAACTTGTCAGAGGGTTGGGTGATGAACTCCGGGGTGATTTTGGACACATAGTCCATAAATGTGAAATTTAGCTTTAGAAATCTGGCCGTAGATAGAGCTGTGTGAAGAAGGATCCGGAATTCAATTCTGTCGACTCCGTTATCTTCGTTGGGTGATTTCGAGGTCAAGAGCGTGTTCGGAATGTGTTTTCGAGGTCGGTTGTGGATTTAGGCTTGAATTGGCGAAAGTTAGAATTTCAGCGATGTCGGCCGATAGGTGAGATTTTGATATTGGACTCGGAATGGATTTCTGAAAGTGACAGCAGGTCTGCAATGTCATTTATGACATGTGTGCAAAATTTGAGGTCATTCGGATGAGTTTAGACGTGTTTCGGCATCGGATGTGAATTCGAGAAATTTCCTAAGTTCTTAGGCTTGAATCTATGTATAATTGATGATTTTATTGTTATGAGATGTGTTTTTAAGGCTCGACCAAGTTTGAACAAGGTACTAGGGTCAGTTGGAAGGTTTATTTGAGGTCCCGGGGGCCTCGGGGTTGTTTCGGATTCCCAACGGGTGAGTTTGAGAAGTTGAGAAACAGCTGAACCATTCTGGTTCTGGTGTCTCACATCTACGATGGTATTTCCGCATGTGTGGACACGCAGGTGAGAAGGGGGTGCCGCAGGTGTGACCCCAGGCCATTAAATGATTTCCCCACCTGCGATAGTATTTTGCAGGTGCGGGCACGCAGGTGCGAAAGGGGTGCCGCAGGTGCGACCTCATTCCACTTAATGAATTTCTGCACATGCGATTGGGTTTCTGCAGGATCCCAGTGTGGCAGGTGCGAAACATCAGGGGATTTTATACCAAAAATCTGAGGGTTTGAAATTCATAAGTCCAAAATCGATTTTGAGCTCGAAACATGGCGTTTTTCAGTGGGATTGTAAGAGGAGAATGACAGGTAACATTTTCTAGCCTTAATCACTTTGTATATCGATAATCTCTATCATTTTCCTTAATCTAATCAATGAAATTGGATGAAAAAGGGATGAAATTTCCCCAAGTATAAATATGAGGATTTAGGGAGATTTAGACGTCATATTTTGTTGATTCTTGTTCGAGTGGGTTCATGAGAGAATGGGTGTTCGGGAAATATAAATTTTACTCGATTCCGAGACGTGGGCCCGGGAGACCTTTTGGGCGAATTTCCTAATTTCGCATATTAGCTTATAAATAATTAGCTATTTTGTTCCCTTGACGTGATATTTACACCATGCAATCGATTTGAGTAGATTTGGACCACCCAGAGTCAGATACTCTTGACAAGAGCGTGGTATTGAGTTGATTATCGCAATCAAGGTAAGTGGCTTTCCTCATTATGTGTTGGGGATATTCCCTTAGGCATTTTATACTGATTTTTGTTACGTGGACGCCATGTACGTGAGGTGACGAGTGCGTACATGGGTCATTGTTGCTAAAATCCTATTTTACACCCATTAAATCGCTCATTTTCATTCATATATTATTGTTTCCAATCGAGTAGATAGCTTAGGAGTAAGCATGCCTACTTGTCTGACTTGTTTTCCTGTTGTTTGCTACTAGTCACATCATGCTTAGGTAGCTTTACTCTATTCTTGCCTGTTGTTTTTCCTGGACTATTTGATTATGCCATAATTGACATGCTTCTGCTTTGCATATTTAAATTGGGACTACGGATCGAGATCTGGGAGCTTTCCCCATATACTGTATTTCATGTTTAAATTGGCACTACGGTCCGAGATCCGAGAGCTTTCCCCGTTACTGAAATGTATATTTAAATTGGGACTACGGACAGAGATCTGGGAGCTTTCCCTCTGTACTGCATAGCATATTTAAATTGGGACTACGGAGTGAGATCCGGGAGCTTTCCCCGTGTATTGCATTGCACATTTGCTATTGAGATATACGTTGTGCTGAGCCGAGGGCTCTCTTTCTGTTATTAAATCTTTCCATTTTTGTTAATCCTGTTTATCATTGCTTATCTATATTTCAATGTTTTAAATTGTATATTGACTTATTTAACCAACTCAGTAGGGCCTCAACTTGACCTCGTCACGACTTGACTGGGGTTAGGCTTTGCACATACGGAGTACCAAATGTGGAGTACTCACGCTCTTTCCTGCGCATGTTTTCCCTATGTGCAGATCCAGGTACCAACACCCAGTATCATTCTAGCAGCAGCCAGGAGACGGCGAGGTAATTCTGCCACGTCCGCAAAATCCCACGAGTCCCCTTCTACTCTAGTATAGGCATAGAAGACTTGTGTATTTTTCCACTGTTTCATTATATTGAGCTACATTTTGTACAGAGCTTGTGACTACGGTGACATTCCGGGCTTTGGGAAGTGAAAATGTATATGCTGAGCAGCTACATTATATCTAGTTGAGTTCTTTTTTGTCTTTATTTTATTGATTCTGTCATTTTCGGTAAATTTTAGGCTTACCTAGTCATAGAGTCTAGGTGCCGTCACGATACCATTGTAATTGCTTCATTTTAAAATGGCATGAGGAAGATATATCTCTATGCCTATATGCTTATTTGTGTGAAAATTCATGGATGACATGATACCGTATAGCATGAGGAAAACGCATCTCTATGCGTGTATGTCAAGTGTGCATGTCAAATGCAATGAAACTCAGTGATAAAAACATATTCATACTCTCAGAGTATCAATTCACTCAGTCATCCCTGTCACTCAGTCCTCACAACCACCCAGTCCTCATAGTCACTCAGTCTTCTCAATCACTCAGCACTTGGTACTCGCACTCAGTAGGTACCGGCGCTCACTGGGGGTGTGTACAGACTCCGAAGAGGCTCCTTCATCCCAAGCGCTATAATAATCCCGCTCCCATCATAAATCAATAAAACATGCTCCGGTGTGTAATGCGATCCCATAAACATCCTCACCATCAGGCCCTCAACATCACTGAGTCATCAATATCTCCAGTCTCTCGGGCACTCAATGTCATGAAAAATTAACACAAAAATAATGATGTGATGTATCAACAAATGGCAACAGGGACTGAGATATGTTATGCATGTGAATGCTTATGGCTTAGTATGTAAATGCAATGTAAGCATGTAACTCAATAGTATAAATGACCTCAATGGGTCCCAATAGGATAAGCATGTAGACTAGACATGGTTTCTACCATGGGCCACAACTCAATAGCTCTAATACGTAGAGATTTCATGACTACATATACGATCACGTAACTACACAGTACCAAAGAAATAACAGAGTCACAATTCACATGGTGCACGCCCACACGCTCGTCACCTAGCATGTGCGTCACCTTAACACAAAACACATAACACATAATTTGGGATTTCATACCCTCAACACCAAGTTTAGAAGTGTTACTTACCTCGAACAAGCCAAATCCAATACCGAGAAAACCAAACGATGCCCCAAATATGCCATCACGCGCATACCGACCTCCGAACAGCTCGAAACTAGCAAAAAGCAACTCAAATATATCAAATAATTCCAAAGGAATCAAACCCAATTGATAAAGCTCGAATCATTAATTAAAAGCCCAAAATCAACCAAAAAGTCCAACCCAAGCCCACACCTCGGAACTCAATAAAACTCACAAAATCCGACAACCCATTTAGTTACAAGTTCAATCATACTAGTTTCACCCAAATCCGACTCCAATTCGATGTTCAAAAATAAAAAAGCTTATTTATGAAACTTTAGGCTAAAACCCCCCAATTTCCTCTTTAAAATTCATCAACCAATTGCCAAAATGAAGGTAGATTCAGGAAATAAGATCAAAACCAAGTTTAGAATACTAACCCCAAATATTGTGATTAAAATTGCTTCAAAAGTCGCCTAAATCGGAGTCCCACATCTCAAAATATGAAGAAAGAAACAAACCTTTGATTTATAGCTTCTACCCAGCAGTTCCGCATTTGCGGATAAATGAGTCGTTTCTGCGGCGTCGCTTCTGTGGCAGGACTTCCACTCCTACGCCAAATACCGCTTCTGGCCACAGGTCGTCGCTTCTGCGTGGCTGCAGATGCGCCCCTTACTTTCGCTTCTGCAGTCTTCCTCACCAGATCAAGCCTATCTTCTCCGACACCTCTATCACTTCTGTGACTATCGCGCCTGCGCAAACTAGCCGCAGGTGAGATCACACTAGATCTACCCACCACCAAACTTTGCCAAAAATGATCCAAATAAATCTGATCCTCGTCCTAAACTCACCCGATCCCCTCGGGACAATGTATGAACATATCAACAAGTCCCATAATATAAAACGGAGCTACTCGAGGCCTCAAGTCATACATAACAACACCAAAACGACAAATCGCACCTCAATTCGAACTTGGTGAACTTTGAAATTTTCAACTTCCATATCTAGTGCCGAAACATAGCAAATCAACCCGGAATGAACCAAAATCTTGCACACAAGTCCGAAATTAAATAACGAAGCTATTCCAATTCCAGAAACTACAATCCGAATCCGATATCCACAAAGTCAACTTCCGGTCAAGCTTATGAACTTTCTAAACCTTCGAATTTCCAACTTCGCCAATTTGTGCTGAAACCTTCTAGAAATACCTAAATGCAAATCCAGGCATACACTCGAGTCCAAAATCACCAGCCGAACCTAACAGAACCATCAAAATTCTGTTCCGAGGCCATATTCACAAAAGTCAAACTTAGTCAACTCTTCCAGCTTAAAGCCTTAACAATAAAAATTTTATTCTTCCCAAATCGATTTTGAATATCCTGAAAAACTAAAACCAACGATTCACACAAGTCATAATGAATCATGCAGAGCTACTCATGGCCTCAAATTATCGAGCGATGTGCAAATGCTCAAAATGACCGATCGGGTCGTTAATTCCCAACATGAATAGTTTGTTTAAAATTGTTCTTGACTTGAACAATTACTTGCTTTGGCGACATATTTTTCTCAATGCTCTCCGATTGTACAATCTTATTGGATGTTGATGGTTCCTCTCCCTCCCATTTTACTATAGCAAATAACATAGACTCTACTACCCTAGATCAGTGGCTTCATAAATATGCCACTGTTCTTTCTTGGATAAATGTCACTATCTCTACTGAAGTTCTCCAACAAATCTTTGATCCCACTTCTGAACCCACTGCCAAAGAAACATGGGACTCTATCCATTAGTTATTTCTAGATTATGCATCGGCTCGCCAAATTTCAATCAAGATTAAATGCCAGATTTGAAAAAGGAATCTAGGTCTATCTATGACTATGTTAAAAAATTCAAGCACTTGCGAGACTCTCTCATCGCTCTTGGTGTTTCTCAAACAACTGATCAATTTGTGCAAAATATTTTGATTAACCTTATAGCTGAATATGATCCTTTGGTGGCTAATTTTCTTTCTCACTCACCATTGCCTTCATTTGAGAGAACTAGAGAACTTTCTCTAGCTCATAACTTGCATCACCTCTCGTAACACTACAAATGATGCACTTAAATCTTCTGCTCTAGTCTCTCATCGTGGCCGTGGCTCTTTTAAAGGTCATTGTCGTGGTCGAAATTTTTAATCGCCATGGCTCTCGGCAACAATTTACTCATCCCCATGATTCTTCCTCTTTTCATCTACAACAATAGTCTTATACTCGTGTTTTATCTACTAAATAAAGGATTTCTTCTTCTATAACATAATAACCATGAGTTTCCTCTATTCTAGGCATTTTAGGTGCTGCTCTGGTCTCCGTTCAATGTCAGTTGTGAGGAAAATTAGGTCACACTGATCAGAGTTGTTCTACAAATTCTTTAGCTAGTGCAAATGTTACCGCACTCTCTCATTCTCTTGCTACACTGAAAGTTGATGATACCATCTAGTATCCGGACACTGGTCCTTCCGCTCATATATCTTCTAAATATGGTATACTTCATTCTCCTTCTCCGTACTTTGGTTAGGACAAAATATTCATTGGCGATGGTTCCTTAATATCCATCAAAGTTGCTGGTGATTCTATCCGTAACACCCTTTTCCGTACCGTCAATGTTCTTCATGTTCCTTCACTTCGTGCTAATCTTCTTTCTGTGATATAAGTTTTGTAAGGATAATCACTATATCTTTGAATTTCTGACTCTGGCCGTGTAATGCTTGTGCCTTGGGAAAACATCAATATCTACTATTTCAATTATCGCAATCCTTACCTCATTCTCCTTTTGTTGATTCATAGCGATGTATGGTGCTCCCCTATATCCTCTATGCCGGGTTTTCATTACTACGTAATATTTTTAGATGACTTTTCCCGATATTGTTGGCTTTATCCTCTTAAGAGGAAATCTTATATTTTTCCAACTTTTCAAAAGTTTCATGCCATGGTCAAAAATATATTTGCACATATCAAATACTTCCAATATGATGGTCGTGGGGAATATGTTAAATCTCACTTTCATCCTTCTTTGATAAACATGGAATACTTCATCCTATTAGTTGTCCCCATACATTGGAACAAAACAACGTAGTAAATAAAAAATACCGTAGTCTCATAGATACAACACACAACTTGTTATTCTAAACTGGGTCAACTATCTCTTTTTGACTTGAAGCTCTGAATCTCACTGTTTTTTTGTTATTAACATGTTGTATGTACATAAATTTAAATATCAGTCTTCTTTTGAGTGGCTCTATAATAAGTCATCTAATTTTCTTACCTCCAACATTTGGTTGTCTATGCTACGCCATTCTCAGTGTCATTGTTCCACATAAACTTTCTCCTTGTTCAGTTGCATGTGTCTTTTTAGGCTACATGGAAGGTTACAAAGGGTTTTGGTGTTATGATCCTTGCACTAAGCGTGTTGATATATCTCGTCATGTCACTTTTCATGAAGATATCTTTCCTTTTAGTAACCGACAATGTCAATGTCATTCACTACCTTCTTTTTAACATGACTCAATATCCCTCTTTCTTAATCCCTCTGTTTTACTTCCAAAATTGGTTAACGCCACTCCATCTTTTTCCCGTCCATTCCCTATTGCATCTTAAAGCCTTCCCCTTCTGTTCCTTCTGCAAGAGTTGACAATACTACTTCAGTTACAAATTTTCATCATATGGTTACTAGAGCCAACAATGGGATCTCTAAATTTAAGCACCGAGTCTCTTTAGTAGCCTTTTCCTCTTCTGATCATAAACGAACTTCTTTTTCCAGGGCTAGAAATTATTCTCACTGGCGTGATGCAATGAGTGGTGAATATAATACTCTCATCAAAAATAAAACACGGAATATAGTTCCACTGTCTCCTCAAT
The DNA here is from genome assembly GCA_005239525.1 of Nicotiana knightiana. Lineage (NCBI taxonomy): Eukaryota > Viridiplantae > Streptophyta > Magnoliopsida > Solanales > Solanaceae > Nicotiana > Nicotiana knightiana. The sequence goes on from ML405912.1 coordinate 17,773, forward strand.
AAAAACTTATCGGGTGCAAATGGGTATACCATATTAAGCGTGATGCAAATGGTCAAATATATCGCTATAAAGCATAACTAGTTTCTCAAGGTTTAATACAACAACCGGGCTTGGATTTCCAAGAGACTTTTAGTCCTGTTGTCAAGCCTACCAATATTCACACTATCCTCAGCCTTGAAACCATGCACTCCTATCCCATATGCCAACTTGATGTAAAACATTTCTTCCTTCATACTCATATCAATGAAGTTGTTTATATGAAACAACCCCCAGATTTTGTTGAGAAAGACCACCCCAATCATGTGTGTCATTTGCAAAAGGCATTTTATGGTTTAAAGCAAGCACCTAGAGCATGGTTTCATATATTTTCCTCCTTCTTAACCACTCATGGTTTCTTCAGTAGCAGATCCGATAATTCTCTCTTTATCTTTCGCGATGAGAAATTCCTTCTTGTTCGTCTATTATATGTTGATGGTATTATCTTTGCCGGCAACTCATCATCTCGTCTAAACTTCTTCATTAATTTTTTCTACAGTGTGAATTTTCAATGAAAGATCTAGGCTCCTTATATTTCTTCTTAGGCATTGAAGTTCATCGTTCTTCCTCTAGCATCCTTCTGTCCCAATACAAGTATATCCATGATTTTTTGTCCAAAAATGGGTTTCACAACTGTATGCCTGTCTCCACTCCTATTACACCAAATCTCAAACCCACTCTTTCTAATAGTGAGTTATTGTCCGATCCTACAAAATATCATCGCCTTGATACATCCCTTCAATATCTCACTGTCACTCATCCTGATTTCTCATATTCTATGAGTTGTGTATTTCAATTTATGCATGTTTCCCGTTCCTCTCACCTCCTTGTTGTCAAACGCATTCTTCGATATCTCATGGGTACTTCTTCTCATGGTCTATTTCTTTAGAAAAACTCTTCTCTTACTCTCACTGCATACTCTAATGCTGATTAGGATGGTTTTCTGGATACCCATCATTTAGTTCCAGGATATTTTTGTTTCCATGGATCTAATTTAATCACATGGACAACCAAGAAACAGTCATAGTTTCTCATTCTAGTTTTGAAGCTGACTATCGAGCTCTTGCTTTGGCTGCCGCTGAGGTTTTGTAGTCATTATTCAAATAACTTGGTATCTCACTTCCTAGTCCTGTTAAAATTAATTGTGATAACATTAGCACTACCTATATGGTTGCAATCCCTGTACAACATGCTCGTACTAAACACATATAGATTGACCTTCATTTTGTCAAAGAAAAAGTTGCAAATGGTGATCTCATTGTTAAGAATATACAAACAGAGAAACAGATAGCTGACATTTTCACTAAAGGATTATCAGTTCTCGGTTTCATACACTATGCTCCAATCTTCACATTACACCTCATGCTTGGATTGAGAGGGGATGATAGAGTAAAATCTTAAGGATTATATTTGATTCTGTATAATGTAAGATTTGATTATTAGAATATTTTTGTATGATAGGATTAGATATGATTTTTCATATATATATTTTTATAATTAGAGGATTAGATATGAGTTTGTAATGATCAGATAGGTCATCTTATGTTTTGAAACCTAATTATGTGATCTCAAGCCTTCAAAATCATGTTATAGCCTTCCTCAATTTGCGTGCAAAGTTCGGGCGTCTTTCCGGAAAGCTTTTATATTAAGGATCGAGAAAATTAAGAATTTGTTTTCCTAAAAACTTTATTTGAGTTGACTTCGGTCAACCCTTTTAGTAAACAGACCCGAATTCATGTTTTGACGATTGCAGTGGGTCCGTACCATGATTTGGGACTTGGGCGTACGCCCAGAATTGAATTCCGAAGTCCCTAGCCCAAGATATCGGACTTTGTAAAAATTTGAAAGTTGAAGGCTTAATGAATTTTACATGTTTGACCAAAGCTTGAGTTTTTGGATAACTAGTTCGTATTTTGGTTCCGGAACCCGGTATAGGTCCAATACAATATTTATGACTTGTCTGTGAAATTTGATGAAAAACGGAGTTGGTTTGATGTGATCGAGCTTCCGGTTGTGAAAATAGAAGTTTCAAAGTTTTTGTGAATGTTTCATTTGATTTGGTGTTCAATTCGTAGTTGTAGGTATTATTTTAGTGATTTGATTGTGCGAGCAAGTTCGTATGATTTTCTTAGACATGTGTGCATGTTTGGTTTGGAGCCCCGAGGGCTTGGTTGATCTTTGGATAAGCTACAGAGTGATTTTGGACTTAGAACATTGCTGGTGAGCTTCCGTTTTTATTGAAGGCCTCAGATCTCGCAATTGTGAGATTAAGCTTCACATTTGTGACTACTGTTGAGTTTTCATTTGCGATCTACTCATCGTATTTGCGAAGAGTAGATGGGGAGGCTAGAGTTCACATTTGCGATAGGAGCTGGGAGGAGGATTCTTCGCATTTGCCATCACTGGGTCGCATTTTCGATCATGCTTGAGTTCGCATTTTCGAAGAATGTAGAGGTGTGATGTTTCTCGCATTTGCGATCTTCGTATTTGCAGGCTTCTCATTTGCGGGCTTCGCATTTTCTAAGTCCAGGTCGTAAATGTGACATCTGCAACTGAACAAATATGACTTAGACGAGATTTTTAGTTCATTTCTCAAATTTTCATAACCTAAGACCTTAGAGGTGATTTTTCCAAGACTTCTTCTTCCCCAAATCGTTTGTAAGTAATTCTAATATATTTCCTTTCAATATTTCACTACTTTTCCAAGATTTCCACCTAAAATATTAGTTTTCGTGGTGGAATTGGCATTTTTCGGGTAGAACTAGGATTTGGTAAATTGGGGATTTAGACCTCAAATTGAGGTCAGATTCCAAAAAAAATTATATAACCAGGCTCGGGGGTGAATGGGTAATCGGGTTTTTGTCTGAATTTCGGGTTTGGAGCAAGTGGGCCTGGGTGTTGAGTTTTGTTGACTTTTTAAAAAATGGCCTAACTTGAATTCCTAACAATCGTGGGTAGTTCCTAAGGCTTAAATTGAATTGTTTGGTTGGTAATTTTCTATATTATATAGGATCGGAGGCTTGTGTGAAAGGAAAAGTCGTGGTTGAGCTTTGAGTTTGGTCGTTGGAGCGAGGTAAGTGTCGTGGTTAACCTTGTCTTGAGGGAATAGGAATTGTTTGCCTAATTTCTACTTCTTTAATTGTTGGGAAAAACATATATGTGAGGTGACGAGTACTTATGCGTTGTAGTCGGGTTAAAGCATGCGGGTGGGGTGTGATTTCTTGAAAATATAGCTTCCTTTGTTCATGTTATCCATGTTTAGTCTAGTATTGTTAAATCTATCTCTCTTATCATGCTTAAGAATATTTTGGTGATGTCGTGACCTTTCTATTAAATTTATGGTGATGTTAAGAGTGAAAGCACAAAGGGTGATGTCGTGCCATATTATGAGTGTTAATGTACGAAGGGTGATGTCGTGCCATGTTATGAGAGTTAATGCACGGAGGGTGATGTCGTGTTGTTTCTATTGATTTTATGGTGAGGCTGAGAGTAAAGAACGAAGGGTGATGCCGTGCAATTTTTCCTTTACTGTGTTTACTTGTTCGTATTGATTCATACTATATTGGTTGTTCTAGTTACCATTCCGCTGTAGTTCTCTATCTCGTAATCCCGTCAGCATGTTTTCCCCTCCAGATATTACCTGTCTAGTTCTTCATTGCTCTTATTTGTATATATAATGTTAAATTGTACATGTTTGATTTGTAGGTATCTTGGCTTAGCCTCGTCATTACTTCGTCGAGATTAGGCTCGACACTTACCAGTACATGGGGTTGGTTGTACTGATATTGCACTCTGCACTTTTTGTGCAGATTTTGGTATCTGCTCTAGCTGATTGAGATGTTAGCTGCTGGATTTGTTTTTAGGTGACCCAAGGTAGATTTGCTGGCGTCCGCAGACCCTTGAGTCTCTTCCTAGTTTTATCATTTACTGTCTTTCTACTTCAAAATAGTGTATTGTCCTTCTTCAGATCCTATTTGTAGTATTCATAGTAGCTCGTGAGTTGTGACTCTAGATCCGGGTAGTAGTAAATGTTGAAGCCTCTGTATTATTCCGCACTCTGTATTTCATTTTAGTTTATTGTTGTTATTTATCGAATTTAATAAGGTTTGGCTTAATAAATTATCTAACGTTGGCTTGCCTAGAAAGTGAAATGTGAGGCGCAATCATTTGTCCCGACGGAGGGAATCCTAGGTCGTGACAAGTTGGTATAAGAGCCCTAGGTTGCCTAGGTCCCACAATTCACGAGCGAGCTTAGTAATGTCTTGGGCATCGGTATAAATAAATCTATACTTATCTCCTAGAGGCAATGAATTTTAGGAACAAATTTCACTTATGTTCTTCTCTGTCGTGCGATTTTGTTCTCACAATGCTAATTGAACTTTTCTACTCTCATTCTCTCGCAGATGGCGAGGACACATACTGCATCTACAGCCGAACATTAGCCAGAGCCTCCAGAGGCAGCTTCTACGAGGGGCAAAGGTCGAGGCCGAGGCCATGCCAGAGGCAGGGGTAGGGCTCAGCCCAGAGCCCGAGCAACAGCTCTAGTAGTGGAGCCTCTGGTAGAGTTTGACGAGGATGTTCTAGCCTAGACTGCTCCTTCCGGGCCAACTCGGGTTCCAGAGGGGTTCATTAGCACCCCAGTGCTCCAGGACGCTTTGGTCTGTTTGGTGGGCCTTATAGAGAGAGTGGCCTAGACCGGCACATTACCGTGGCACCAGTCGTCTCTTACGCTGTGGAGGAGCACAAAATCCTTCTACTCATGCTCCGGAGTATATGGCTCCTTAGTATCAGACTCTAGCAGCTCAGCCACTCAGAGTATTTCAGCCAGTTGTTGCGGCACAGGCTAGTGATGGGCCAACTATGTCTTCTAAGTCTTTATGGAGATTGGAAAAGTTTACCAAGCTCTTTCCAGCTCACTTCAGTGGTGCATCTTAAGAGGACCCCCAGGAGTATCTTGATAGCTGTCATGAGGTTCTACGGAACATGGGTATAGTGGAGACCAATGTGGTCGACTTTTCTGCATTTCAGATGAATGGTTCTGCCAGGAAATGGTTGGGAGATTATTTGTTGACAAGACGAGTGGGGTCTCCTTCTATTACTTGGGACCAATTCACTTAGCTCTTCCTGGAGAAATTTCTCCCTATCACATTGAGAGAGGAGCATCGTCGTCAGTTCGAGCGTCTTCACTATGACAGTATGACCGTTAGCCAGTATGACACCTATTTTGTGATTTGGCCTGTCATGCTCTTCTTCTACTTCCTACCGAGAGAGGGAGGGTGAGGAGGTTTATTGAGGGACTTCCTAAACCTATCAGATTGCAGATGGCTAATGAGACTGATAGTGAGATTTCTTTTCAGGAGGCTGCCAACGTCTGCAGGTGAGTCGAGGTGGTTCTTCTTCAGAGAGGTCAGGGGTATGACAAGAGACTTCGTCATTTCGGTGGGTTTAGCGATGCCTCATCTGGAGGCATGGGTACTTTTTGTAGAGGCCATCATCCCAGGCCGTTTCATTCAGCACTCTAGGCATCCCATGGTGATCCAGGTGCTCGTGGCCCTCATATGCCTTATTCTGATCAGTTAGCCTACAGTGCACCACCAGCTTCTATTAGTGTACCTCCGCTCCAAAGTTTTCACGGTGGTTACTCAGGTTGATAAGGTCAGTTTCATGGTTAGGAGTTACCACAACCAAGGTGATCCGAGGCACATTGCTAGGTTTTACCTTCGTGCATCGAGCAGTTCACAGCATCTCGGTTCTCGTGCCATAGTCCTGGCATCGGGTGTTGCACCGCTCGCTCATCCAGCTAGAGGTATGGGTGAGGTAGCCAGAAGTTGTGGTCCGGCCATTAGAGATTGAGGTCAGGAGGTTATAGGTGGAGGCCAACTAGCTATAGGTCATCCCAGGGACGTGTTCAGAGTAGTGGGGCTAATCCATGGTGTTATGATTTCCCAGCCAGGCCTGAGGCTAAGTGTTGGTCCCAAAAGCACACGCAAGTATACGTGGAACATGTAATAAAGGATTGTAAGTCCAGATATCGTACCCATAGGGACTTGTGATTAACTATAAACTAAAATAAACCCAAACAACTAATCTATTCAAGCGAATCCTAATGTGTGAAGATTTAACTAAAATTTATCTAGAGAAACAAACTAGTAAGAAATTAAAAGAAACAAATTGGAAAATATTAGAGACAAATTCAACGAGATCCGATATTCTAGAGGTATGGGTTAGCTAATAATCCCGTTGAGTTTCCTACCTAAATTGTTTAATTAGTTTATCTAGTTTATTGATTGACGAGGTTAATATTGCTCATAGCCTTCTCCTGAAGTACAACTCGCCTATTCAAGCTAACCTAACGCCTATATTCTTATGAAATTAGGATTAACAAGAACTCATTAATAATTCCCATATAATAACCAAGCAAGGTGATTAGGTATATTCCTATCCTAACCGCAAATCCCCTCCCCTTAAGGGTTGAGATCTTGCTCTACCCAATCTTATATGCAATCTAGAATTCCCTCTCCCGAGTAAAATCCTAGATTCGTAGGTAGTATTCAATTGGTTATCAAGCAATCAAATAATTAAGCGCAATATTGAATAAATAAACCAATATGATAAAACAATAACAACAATTCAAGCTTCAAACTACAACGTTCATGTAGCACCCAAAACTCTAGAACTAATAAACTATAAAATTAAAGGAAGAGAAGAGAAGAAAAACTAGGTAGAAGCCTCCTCCAAACGTGGTGTATGTTCCTCCACGTGAATTCCCCTTCAAAATATGTTAGAAACTCTCAAAAATAAGCTTAGACTTGCTTTTATACGTGTTGGGTAGGTTTAGGACCGAAATAACCGTATCCCGGGTAAAATAGGTCAAAAAACTCCTCACCGGTGCCCGACACGGGTAAAATAGGTCAAAACACTCATCACCGGCGCCCTGGCTAGCACCAGGCGCCCACCAGGGCGCTTCCCTAAAATAACGATCTGCCTCCAGCGCCACAGGTAGGGCTGGGCGCTGCCTGTGGCGCCCAAAATCGCCACTTTGCCCGATTTTTGCGTTTTCGTCCGTTTTAGCTCAAATTTCGCGCGTTTCACCCCTGATTGATCCCGAATCATTCCTAAACATAAAAGACACTTAAAATTAATATAAATCATCATATTTAACATCTAAAACTCATGACAGAAAATTAAAACACGAGGCGATATACATAGAAATATATACACTTTAAGCTAAACATCACTGAGTCATCTGAAGTTGTTATCATAGGTACTATTTTTGCTTGCAGTAAAGATGCTTCAGTTCTATTTGATCCGGGTTCTACTTACTCCTATCTGTCATCCTATTTTTGCTTCATATTTAGTTTTGCCTCGTGATTCTTTGAGTGCTCCTGTGTATGTGTCCACGCCCGTGGGGGTGCTATTGTTATAGATCGTGTTCATTGTTTATGTGTGGTCACCATGGGAGTCTTGAGACTAGTGCAGGTCTTCTACTTCTCGATATGGTTTATTTTGATGTTATCTTGGGTATGGATTGGCTGTCACCTTATCATGCTATATTGGAATGTCACGCCAAGANTAACCGTGTGCCGGGTAAAATAGGTCAAAAAACTCCTCATCGGCGCCCGACGGGGGTAAAATAGGTCAAACAACTCCTCACCGGCGCCCAGGCTAGCGTCAGGCGCCCACCAGGGTGCTGCCCTAAAATAACAATCTGCCTCCAGCGCCACAGGTAGGGCTGGGCCCTGCCTCTGGCGCCAAAAATCGCCACTTTGCCCGATTTTTGCGTTTTCGTCCGTTTTAGCTCAAATTTCGCGCGTTTCGCCCCCGATTGATCCCGAATCATTCCTAAACATAAAATACACTTAAAATTAATATAAATCATCATATTTAACATCTAAAACTCACGAAATAAAAGTAAAACACGAGCCGATATACATAGAAATATATATACTTTAAGCTAAACATCACTGAGTCATCTGAAGTTGTTATCATAGGTACTATTTTCGCTTGCAGTAAATATGCTTCAGTTCTATATGATCCGGGTTCTACTTACTCCTACGTGTCATCCTATTTTGCTTCATATTTAGTTGTGCCTCGTGATTCTTTGAGTGCTCATGTGTATGTGTCCACGCCTGTGGGGGATGCTATGTTGTAGATCGTGTTCATTGTTAATGTGTGGTCACCATGGGAGTCTTGAGACTACTGAAGATCTTCTACTTCTAGATATGGTTGATTTTGATGTTATCTTGGGTATGGATTGGCTGTCACCTTATCATGCTATATTGGACTGTCACGCCAAGACGATGAACTTAGCCTTGCCGAGGTTTCCTCGATTAGAGTGGAGGGGGACTCCTAGCCATTCTACCATCAGGGTTATCTCTTACATGAAGGCTCGGCGTATGGTTGATAAGGGGTGTATAGTTTATTTGGCTTATGTTCGTGATTCTAGTGCAGAGGTTCCTTCCATGGATTCCATGCCAGTTGTTCGTGAGTTTCCAGAGGTATTTCTTGCAGACCTGCAGGGGATGCCACCCGACAGGGATATTGATTTTTGTATTGATATGTCTTTGGGCACTCAGCCCATTTCCATTCCGCCGTACCACATGGACCTGCCAGAGTTGAAGGGATTGGAGGAACAATTGCAGGATTTGCTTAATAAGGGCTTCATTAGAGCTAGTGTCTTGCCCTGGGGTACACCTGTGTTGTTTGTGAAGAAGAAGGATAGATCGATGAGGATGTGCATAGATTATCGACAGTTGAACAAAGTCACCATCAGGAACAAGTATCCATTGCCGAGGATTGATGATTTATTTGATCAGCTTCAGGGTGCCACTGTGTTTTTGAAGAATGATTTGAGATTTGGTTACCATCAATTCGGGATTAGGGCATCCGATGTCCCTAAGACAATGTTTTGGACTCGGTACGGGTATTATGTGTTTCTACTGATGTCTTTTGGTTTGACCAATGCCCCAGCAACATTCATGGATTTGATGAACCGAGTGTTCAAGCCTTATTTGGACTCCTTTGTAATTGTGTTTATTGACGATATCTTGATCTACTCCCGCAGTCGAGAGGAACATGAGAAACATCTTAGGGTTGTGCTTCTAACTCTTATAGATAACCAGTTTTTTGAAGTGCGAGTTTTGGTTTGATTCAGTCGCTTTCATGGGCCATTTTGTACCAACCGAGGGAATTCGGGTAGATCCTAAGAAGATTGAGGCAGTTCATAACTGTGCTAGACCCACTTAATCCATGGAGATCAAACGTTTCTAGGGTTTGGCAGGCTGTTACCGTCGATTTGTTGAGGGGTTTTCATCTATACCAGCCCCATTTAACAGGTTGACCCAGAACGATGTCCAATTTAGATTTTTAGACGACTGTGAGCCGAGCTTTCAGAATCTCAAGACTGCTTTAACTACAGCACCGGTGTTGGTGTTTCCCAGAGGTTCGGTATCTTAAATAGTATATTGTGATGCGTCCGTGTTGGTCTGCAGTATTGATGCAGAAGGGAAGGGTAATTGCTTATTTGTCGCGGCAGTTAAAGGTTCATGAGAAGAATTACCCTGTCCATGACTTAGAGTTGGCATCCATTGTTCATCTGTTGAAGATTTGGAGGCACTATCTATACGGCGTTTCGTGTGGGGTGTTTGGGGTGTTCACCGATCATCGGAGCCTTCATTATCTATTCAACAAAAGGATATCAATTTGAGATAGAGGAGGTGGTTGGAGATATTGAAATACTATGATATCACCATCTTGTATCATCCCTAGAAGGCCAATATAGTGGCCGATGCATTGAGTAGAAAGGCAGCGATTATGGGCAGCCTTGTGTTCTTTCTAATTAGTGAGAGTCCACTTTCATAAGATGTTCGGAATTTGGCCAACCAATTTGTGTGGTTGGATATTTTAGAGCCCAATCGTGTTATAGCTTGTACACTCGCTCGGTCTTCTTGTTTTGAGTGCATCATAGATCAGCAGTATGACAACCCTTATTTGTTGGTTCTTAGGACACAGTGCGGCACAGTTGTGCCAAGCATGTTATTGTTGGTGATGACGGGGTCTTGAGGATGAATGGTCGTGTTTGTGTGCCTAATGTGGATGGACTTCGTGAGTTGATTATTGAGGAGGCCCAAAATTTCCGGTATTCTATTCATCCCGGTGCCGCAAAGATGTGTCAGGACTTGTGGCAGCATTATTGATGGAGAAGAATGAAGAAGGATATAATTGCTTATGTAGCTCGGCACCTAAATTTTCACCAAGTGAAGTATGAGCATCAGAGACCCAATGGTTTGCTTCAGAAGATAGAGATTCCAGAATGGAAGTGGGAGTGTCTCACTATGGATTTCGTTGTTAGACTCCCACAGATTCGTAGGAAGTTCGATGCAGTTTGGGTCATTGTAGACATATTCACGATGTGCCCGTGTCCATCATTTCTAATCGAGGTACACAGTTCACCTCGCACTTCTGGAGGTTAGTACATCGTGAGTTGGGCACGAAGGTTAAGTTGAGCATAGCGTTTCATCCTTAGAAGGATGAACAGTCTAAGCGCATTATTCAGATATTGGAGGATATGCTCCGCGGATGTGCTATAGACTTCGGGGGATCGTGGGATCACTTCTTACCCCTTGTAGTGTTCGACTACAACAGATACTCATCGAGCATTCAGATGGCTCCCTATGAGGCATTATACAGTAGGCGTTGCCGGTCGCCAGTTGGGTGGTTGGAGCCGGGAGAGGCTCGATTGTTGGGCACAGAACTAGTACAGGATACTTTGGATAAGGTCAAAATTATTCAGGATCGACTTACGAGGATTTCATCTCTATCCAGTTGGACAAGGATTTGACTTACGAGGAGGAGTCGGTGGCCATTCTAGCTTGGCAGTTCGTCAGTTGAGGTCGAAGAGTTATCCTTCAGTCCGAGTGCAGTGGAGAGGTCATCCCGTCGAGGCAGCTACTTGGGAGTCCGATTCGGACATGCGGAGTAGATATCACCACCTTTTCACCAGTTCATGTACTTTTCTATGTTCATTCGAGGACGAACAATTATTTTAGAGGTGGATAATGTGATGACCCGATAAGTCATCTCATGTTTTAGAACCTAATTCTATGATCCGAAGCATTAAAATTATGTTTAGCCTTCCTCGATTTGTGTGCATAGTACGGGCGTCTTTCTTGAAAGCTTTCATGTTAAAAACTGAGAAAATTAAATTTTTTAGCCTAAAAGCTTCATTTGAGTAGACTTCGGTCAACACTTTAAGTAAATGGACCCGGATTCATGTTTTGACGATCCTGGTGGGTTCGTACCGTGATTTGGGACTCAGTCATATGCCAGGAATCGAATTCAGAAGTGCGTAGCCCGAGATATCGGACTTTGTCAAAATTTGAAAGTTAAAGGCTTAATGAATTTGACATGTTTCACCAAAGCTTGACTTTTTGGATAACTGGTCCGTATTTTTGTTCCGGAACATGGTATAGGTCCAACACCATATTTATGACTTTCCTGTGAAATTTAAAGAAAAGCGTAGTTGGTTTGACGTGATTCGAACATCCAGTTGTGAAAATAGAAGTTTCAAAGTTTTCTTGAAATTTTCATTTGATTTGGTGTTCAATTCGTAGTTCTAGGTGTTATTTTTATGATTTGATCTCACGAGCAAGTTCGTATGATATTTTTAGACTTGTGTGCTTGTTTGGTTTGGAGCCCCGAGAGCTCGGGTGAGTTTCGGATAGGCTACATAGTGAATTTGGTCTTAGAACATTGTTGGTGTGCTTCAGTTTTTTTTTAGCAAGCCGTAGATATCGCAATTGCGAGATCAAGCTTCGCATTTGCGATTACTATTGAGTTGTCATTTGCGAACTACTCATTGAATTTGCAAAGAGTAGCTGGGGAGGCCATAGTTCGCATTTGTGAATAATGTCTCGCATTTGCGATGGGAGCTGGGAGGGGTATTCTTCGCATTTGCGATCACTGGGTCGCATTTGCAATCATGCATGAGTGCGCATTTGCGAACTATTCTTCGCATTTGTGAACTATTCTTCACATTTGCGAAGAATTCAGAGGTGTGATGTTTCTCGCATTTGCGGGCTTCGTATTTGCGAAGCCTAGGTCGCAGATGCAACATCTGCAGCTCAACAAATAAGACTTAGATGGGATTTTTTGGTTCATTTCTAAAATTTTCAAAACCTAAGACCTTAGAGGCGATTTTTCAAAGACTTCTTCTTCCCAAATCATTGGTAAGTGATTCTAATCTATTTCCTTCCAATATTTTACTACTTTCCTAAGATTTCAACCTAAAATCTAAGGTTTTCATGGTGGAATTTGGGTTTTTTGGGTAGAACTAGGGATTTGGTAAATTGAGGATTTAGACCTCAAATTGAGGTCGGATTCCAAAACAAATTACATGATGGGATTTACAGCGCTCGGGTGTTGACTTTTGATGACTTTTTATAAAAATGGCCTATCTTTAATTCCTTACAATCGTGGGTAGTTCCTAAGGCTTAAATTTAATTGTTTGGGTGGTAATCTTCTTATATGCAGTTAATTATGAATTATATGTTCTCTATTTTAAGTATAAAAGTTGCATGAAACTTAAAGGGAGATAATGTTTACTATATATGATGTGAATAGTGTCACACATAATTGGCTAAACACATGTTTCAGTTAATAAATCAATGTTGAATTGTAATAAGATTTAAGCATCATTTAAAAGATTAATATTATTTAAATAGATAATGAGCTTGCATCTTTTGATTTGCAATTTCACATTTAGTTTAATAACTTTTATATTAGCTTCTTAGTGGAATATGCCTACTTAATAAGTAGAGAAGCAAACTTAAAGAGAAAAGATCTTAAGAATTACAAAAACAATTCAAACTAACAACAATAACAACTATGCCTCTGTCGCAAGCAAATTAGGACCGGCAGCTCATTCCAGAGGGCAACTTAAAACTTGGTGGCCTAAAGCCAAAATGTTAAAAGGCCCTTAAAATTCTTTCATAATACACATACGCTAAGAAGATCAAAAAATTCATATAACTTTGGTCTAGTGGCAAGGGCGTAGCTTATCATATGCACGTTAGGGCTCATCAGAGTTTAAAATATTTCCGAAGATAAAAGGATGATATTTAATTGAAAAAGAATAGAGGAACAGATCCATTATATATCGAGTTTTGACCTTTGCGCCACTTACCCTCGAAGATTTCTTAGTTTGAAAAGATATGAGACAAAATAACTTACTTTGTTATATATGGATCAATTAAATATGACCAAAAAAAAACTAATTCGGAGAAACTATGTTGAAATTTTAAAATAAAATTGTCATAAACATATAAAAGAAGAGCGTACATAAAGGAAGAAAAGTTAGAATTGATGAAAAGCTAAATAAACTAGGTGTATTTAATTTAATGAGAAATTTTTTTTCGCTATTACTCACTCACCCGTATAACCTCAACCAAATAAAAAACATTAAAATTTGTGTTTATTATTAATAATAATTACATAAATTATATATATCATAATATTAATATATAACTTATTTTTGGGGCCCTTAATATTTTGGGGCCTAAAGCAATAGCTTCGTTTGCGTTACCTTACAGCCACCCCTTCCTTTCCATTTAGCTCAACTTATCTTCATCATGACCAAAATAAATTAAAAGCACAAACTAAAAAGAAGATATAACAACAATAATAACAACAATAACAATAACAACAACAACAACAACAACAATAATAATAATAATTAATAGTTATAATAGCAATAGTAACAAAAATAACAACAATAACAACAACAACAACAACAACAACAACAATAGTAATAATAGTAATAATAATAATAGTAATAATATTAATAATAATAATAAAAATTTCCTCTGTAGTGGGAAGGTAGAACTAGCATACAAGTACAATTTTCCCTTGAGTAGGGACCTACAGTTATATTTGACTCCTTTTATGAAGGAGTCCACATAGTGATATAAAGTACATGATCCTTTCTTGAAAACCCCCCGAACATAAAGATTTGCTATGAGACAGTGTTTACCAAGTTTATTACCGATTTGTTAAATTGATTTCTGTTATAGGAAGCATATGAATGGACTTATTATATTTACCATTTTCGAGAGGATATTTTATTTTTTATGATAGTTACTGCTTATTATTATAGATTTATGTTTTCAGACTTGTCCTTGTTTAAAAATGGTTGTGGTTAAGTGTTATTACTCATTGAGCTAGCGACTCACTGTCCGCTATTTTTTTTATAGAGATAGCAGTTGACGCGTGTGAGGATTTCGTTAATTAGAGCGTACAAGTTGATAGTCTTGATGTGTAATGACCCGGCCAGTCATTGTGAGAATTTAAGTTCCGTTCGGTGGCATAAGGACTTGATCAGCTTCATATTATGTATATCGGCCTGCGTGCGTGGTTGAATTCAGTTAGCGTATGATTCAGAGCCAAATCAGAAGAAGGATTTATGTTTTGGAAGCTTAAGCGGTAAGAGTTGACTGGAATTTGACTTTTGTGTAAACAATTCCAGAATAGGTTTTAGATGATTTCAACAGCTTCGTATGGTGATTTTAGACATAGGCGTGCGTCCGAATTGGATTTGGAGGTCCGTAGAATAATTTTAAGCATTTCGGCGAAAGTTGAAAAAGTTGAAATTTGGAAGGTGGAGAGGTTTGACCAATAGTTGACTTTGGTAATACTGGGTTCGGAATGCGATTCTGAGAGTTAGAACAGCTCCATTATTTCAATTGGGACTTGCTTGGAAAATTTGACGTCATTCCGGGTTGGTTTGATAGGTTTTGGCTCGAGTTTTAAAAGTTGGAATATTTGGAAGTTCATAAGTTCGATTCATGGTGCAATTTATAGTTTCGTCTTTGTTTGATGTGGTTTGATGCCTCGAGGGGGTATGTGTTAGTTTGTTGAACTTATTGTTATGTTCGGACAGGGTCCCGAGGGGCTCAGGTGAGTTTCAGATAGGTTTGGGTTGTGTTGCGCTTGTTTTTTATGTTTCAGCGTCGTTTCTTCAAGCATAAATGGTACCAAATTAATCAAATGAGCTTCAATTTCTGTTTTAATTGAATCATTAGATCCGTATCGTAATTATGGAGCTATGGCATAAAGAATCGTCGAATTTGGACATCGTATGAGGAAGTTATGCTCATTTTAGTGTCGGAGAAGAGAGTTGGTATTGGTGCTTCGCAGATGCGAAGTTGGGTCCACATCTGCGGAGCCGCGGGTGCGAAAAATGGTCCGCAAAAGCGGAAATGACAGCTGGAAATGCGCAAGTGCGGATACTTTTTGTCGCAAAAGCTAAAATCCCTAAATATAAAAAATCAGATCGCGTCATTTTGATATTTTGAGCATATCTTGAGTTCTAGAGCTTTGATTGAGGTGATTTTCGCGGCGTTCTTTTCATATTTTCATGGGGTTCAGTATCTAAGTATACTTTCTGTATTTTAATATTATTACAGAAGCTCATTTTTTAAATTAAACCATGTTTTGATTGGAGAATTAGAGATTTTTATTCAAAATGTTTCTAAAGAGAATAATTGTATTTGAACATTGATTTGGTATTAGAATTTGATGAAATTAATATGGTTAGACTCGTAACTGAAGGGGTGTTCGGATTTTGTAAATTTTGTCGGGTTCCGAGGTGCGGGCACAGGGTCGACTTTTGGGTTGATTTCGAGATTTTTGTAAAGATTGAGACTTTATGATCCAGAATAGTTCCTTATTAGTTTTATTTGTGTTTTGAAGTTATTTTGATTAGATTTGAGCCGTTCTGAGGTCTTTTTATACGAGGAATTCATTTTAGAGTACCGGGTTGAGGTATATATTTTGCCTAACCTTGTGTGGGGGACCCCTTTGGACTTGAGTTTTCTATGTTTATTGTAGTCCGTGTACGCGAGGTGACGAGTACGTGCTCTGACTTATTTGTGGAAATTAGCATTTTAGGGTTACTAGGTCCTTGTATTCATTGAATATGTAGTTGTTCTTTCCATGATTACTTCCTTAATTACTAGATTCACCTTTACCTACTTAATTAGAATTATTTTCTTCATGATTCACTTTTATTGATATTTGATTCATATGTTTCTTAATTGAGATTGTTATTTCTTCCATTGTCATGTTGCCTTCACCCTAATTGTTTATCTGTAACGACCCGACAAGTTGTTTTGAGGATTTCAGCTCTGTTCGGTGGCATAAGGTCATGAACAACTTCACATTTTATATATCGACCTGCGTGGGTGGTTAGATTCAGTTACCGGATAATCCGGAGTCGAATTGGAAAGAAAATTCTCATTTCGGAAGCCTTAAGTTGGAAGAATCAACTAAAATTGGAATTTTGGGTAAACGACCTCCGAATTTGGATTTGAAGGTTCTAGCAGGTTCATATGATGATTTTGGACTTGTGCATATGTTCAGACCGAGATTTGGATAACCCGGGAGCGCTTCGGCGTATATTATGGAAGATAGCATTTTAGAAGAATTTCATAAATCTGGGTTGAAAGGCATTTCAGTGATATAGATATCCGTTTGAGATTCCGAGCCTTAGAATAGCTCTGTATTATAATTCTTGAGTTGGGAGCGCGATCAGAAGTGAATTCGGATGTCCGTAGGTTATTTTGAATTCATTTGGCTAAAGATAGAAATTTGAAGGTGTTTTAGGATTCCGACCGGAAGTGGTACATTTGATATCGGGGTCGGAATGCGATTCCAGAAGTTGGAGCAGGTCCGTAATGTTGAATGTAACTTGTGTGTAAAATTTGAGGTCAATCGGATGTGATTGATAGGTTTCGACATTGAATATAGAATTTTAAAGTTCTAAAGTTCATAAAGCTTGAATAGGAGTGCGTTTCGTGTTTTTAGCGTTGTTTGATGTGATTTGAGGCCTCGACTAAGTTTGTGTTATGTTTTGAGACTTGTTGGCACGTTCGGACGGGGTCCCGAGGGGCTCGGGTGAGATTTGGGCTGGTTTCAGACCATTTCTAGGCCATTTATAGTTGTTGCTTTTTGGCTACAGCAGTGTGCTACGCGATCGCGGGGAACTGGTTGCGATCGCGATGAGTAAAATGAGAGAAATGGGCTAGTGAAGCGCGATCGCGGAAGGCCTTTCGCGATCACGTAGAGGAAACGTCCTGCTGCTATGACTCGACTTTGGAAGCTTGTATCATGAAATCTATAAGGAATTTGGAGATGATCCAAAATGGTAAGTTGTAGCACTTTGAGTCTAGTTTTCGAAATATTACACTACTTGGCATTTGGAGTTGTTTACAAAGAGTTATGGTTGATACACTACAGCATATCCGGGAAGTGTTTGGAAATTGCATTGTGTTGCATAGGACTGAATTTAGCAACTTATATTTCAAAATATATAAGGAATTGGGAGATGAGGAAAGAATGAAAGTTGTATCCATTGGTGTCTAGTTTTCAAAATGTCAAACCATTTGTAATTTGGTATTTTGTACAAAACGTTATGTCCATTATACTAGAGGCTTTCCGGAAGAGCTAGGCATTTGTTCTTCGCGATCCCGAAGCTTTTTCCGCGATCGCCGAGAGAAAATTTTAGGCTGGAAATTTTTGTACTTCACGATCGCGAAACATTTTCTGCGATTACAATGAGTAAAGACCTGGGCAGAAGTTATATAACGAGGGTTAAGCCATTTTTAACATATTTTGACTTCTAGAGCTCGGTTTTTGGCGATTCTTTGGGGGGTTTTCACACAAATCGAATGGGTAAGTGTTCTTCCACTATAATTAATTATATTTCATGAATTAGTTCTTTCTTTATCATTTAATTTGTTTTTTGGGTTGAGTGAATTGTGGGTTTTGAAAGAAAACTTCAAAAATGAAAATTCATGATTTGAATGACCAAATATTATCGGAATTGGATAAATTTAGTATGAGTGAACTCCTATCGGAATGGGTAATCGGAATTTGTAAAATTTATCGGGTTCTAAGGTGTGGGCCGGGGGTCGACTTTTGGGTCGATTTTTATAATATTGTAAAGATTGAGACTTTATTATTTGGAATAGTTCCTTAAACATTTTATATGTATTTTGAAGTTGTTTTAGTTGATTTTGAGCCGTCCGGAAGCCTTTCCGCCCGAGAAGTCTATTTTTGAGTACCGGGTTGTCGTCTTTAAGGTAAGTATCTTTCCTAACCTTTTGTGGGGAAACTACCCCTTAGGATTGAGTCCTCCTTGTTTATTGTAGTCCGAGTATGCGAGGTGACGAGTGTGTACTCGGACTTATTTGCAATTAAATTGGCCTTTTAGGATTCATGGATTCTTATATTACCTGTGTATGATTTTTAAGTGTTACATTTGAATCCTTGGTTGTTAATTTCATCCCTTCCTGTTTTAATTAGAATTAGTCATTTTTTTTGGATTCCTTCGTTGGCTATTTGACCTTACTTGACTTAACTGAATATTCTACTTCTCTTATCATCACGTTATACTTTCCTCCTAGCTTGCCTAATTGACTATAATTAGTGTCATCTAGCCTTGCAGTTGACTAGCTCTGGTTGGAACATCTATTCGTTGGAGTCAAGCATGCCCGTGAGTCTTACATTGTGATTATATGACTATTCCCTTAAGTGCTACTTAGGACTAATTGTTAGACATTTATGTCATTGGTTATAGTTGTTTCCCATGTCGGGATCGTGTGATTTCTCTTATTATTTCGTTGTGATTATGTTGTATGCCTTGTGTACTCCCTTGCATGGATGTTATGGTTTCTATTATTGTTTAAGCTGTTAATGATATTGTTTGTATTGTTGACTCGCTTGCCAGGATGTTGTGATTTATGGTTCATATTGTTGATGTTCCTTGCCAAATTGTTGTTCTTGATATTGTTTGGGTGAGAAAGAGTGTAAAGCACGATGGGTGATGTTGTGCCATGTTTATTTTATTTAAGCACGAAAGATAATACCGTGCCATGTTTATTTTATTTAAGCACGAAGGATAATGTCGTGCCATGTTTATTTTATTTAAGCACGAAGGATAATGTCGTGCCATTTTTACTTATTTAGTGTGAGGACGAGAGTAAAAGTACGAAGGGTGATATCGTGCCCCTGTTTTGGTGTGGATGAGAGTAAAGCACGAAGGGTGATGCCGTGCACTTGTTTTAGTAAGGATGAGAGTAAATCACGAAGGGTGATGCCGTGATCTTGTTTTGGTGAGGATGAGAGTAAAAGCATGAAGGGTGATGTTGTGCACTTGTCTTTGCCTTTTATTCCGTTGTTTCAAATATGGATATTCCTGCTGATCTCTTACTGCATTTATTGACAAGATTTGATATATCTCCTGTGCTGCATGACAATTTATGAGTTACGAACTGAGTTCCGGTAGATAAATCTTGAGGAGATTTTGATCAGGAGATTTTATTGAAAAAGCAATGGTTTTGAAATGATTATATTTGAATCACTTTTACATCGAAGGTATATTTGAAAAGCACTAGCCTTGCCTAAAATGATATTTGGAAGTCATTTATTGGGTAAGCATCTTTGGGAAGTTTCATATTTTGAAAGAAACTATGTTTTACGTAATTCTCTCTATTAAATATAGTTATATCTACTTTTGGAGAAAGTATGTTTTCAAAGGAAACTCTTCCATACTAAAATAATTTTATTTGCAAAAGTTTTTCATATGATATGTCGTTTAAAGATTTCTACCAGTTATGAATTTTAATGGCTAAGGCCCGATGTGAATAAACCGACATGGAGTTGAGTTATTGGTGTTCTCTATTGTATTGTGTTTCCTTTCGATTCAACTTGTTTTGATGTCCATCTTTCAGTGTATTTTTGTGATGTTTCATGATTGATTTCTGTAATTTCCTTCTGCTTTATAATGTCATTATTGTAAATTATTCTGTAAAGTCTTAGATAGATGTAACATTCGGTCATTTCTACATTTATGTTATTTATCTTGTACTCCAGTGGTATTTTCACTAGTCCTCATCACTACTCCACCGAGGTTAGTCTTGATACTTACTGGGCACCGCTGTGGTATGCTCATACTACAGTTCTGCACATTTTGTCCAGATTTCAGGTATTGCGTAGCCAGTTGATCGTTAGCTAGCAGCGCAGATTGCTGTTATGGAGACTCAAGGTAAAACTTGTTACAGCGTTCGCGGGTTTCGGAGTTACCGTCCTGTTTTTGTTCATACACTATTTTATTTATTTCTGATAGTTGTATTTAGAAGTTATAGTAAAATATTAGATGTTATTTACTATTGTTGTTATTCCGTAAATGTTAGGCTTACCTAGTCCTGCAATCACGATACCCAACAGAGGGGAAATTGGGTCGTAACATGGTGAACCCTGCACTTGTTCGCGTGGGCGAAGAGTTTTATTTATTTGCTATAGCCTTTTCT
The DNA here is from genome assembly GCA_005239525.1 of Nicotiana knightiana. Taxonomy (NCBI): domain Eukaryota; kingdom Viridiplantae; phylum Streptophyta; class Magnoliopsida; order Solanales; family Solanaceae; genus Nicotiana; species Nicotiana knightiana. The sequence continues at coordinate 38,175 of ML405912.1, forward strand.
TTTGAATTCTTAGAGTTTCTCCATCGTTATTTTATTAGTTTTGTGAGTATTTATCTGTTAATATAGACTAGTTACTAATATTACACTTTCTTTTCGTGTTTTTGGAATTGCTTTTGGTTTTATTACGTTGAAGAGGTTGTTAATATTGTGGAAAATTGTTTGTGGTTAGTTGATGCAGATTGTGACTGGTTTAAGTGAATATTGGCTTCTTATTATTTAGTTAGGCGATAGAAAAATTTTGGATAGTCCAAAAACAAGGAACCTCTGTCCACTTTTTTGTGTAAATTACCGATAAAGCTTAGTTGGAAGCACTGCTCCTAGCACTCCGGTCACGGTCTTGAATTGGATCGTGACACAAACCAAAGGTAATATTCTATTTTGTATTAATTCCATTTAATTTTAATTCACTAACATACGTTTTGTTTTAAAGAAACCAAATACTAATGAAGGCGAGTTACTGTGAAAATAGAGAGAGATAGACCAAGGAAAACAACTAATATATCTGTTGTAAATGCACCTGATACTGCACCTAGTGATCCGTTGGTGCTGAATTTCCATCAACTTCTACACTTGGAAGTTTGTTTACATGTTATGCTCCTAGTACTGCACCTCCTGATACTTCAGCTGCTAATACTTCTACTGCTGTTGGTATTTCCTCGACAACCGGAGGCAGGGGAAGAGGAATAGCAAGGGGGGGAAGGGAAAAAACACAACATTCACTTGGAAGTTGTTTCCATGTTCTGTTCCTAATGCATCTGACACTTTATATGCTGCCATGTTTATTTTATTTAAGCACGGAAGATAATACCGTGCCATGATTGTTTTATTTAAGCACGAAGGATAATGTCGTGCCATGTTTATTTTATTTAAGCACGAAGGATAATGTCGTGCCATTTTTACTTATTTAGTGTGAGGACGAGAGTAAAAGTACGAAGGGTGATGCCGTGCCCCTGTTTTGGTGTGGATGAGAGTAAAGCACGAAGGGTGATGCTGTGCACTTGTTTTAGTAAGGATGAGAGTAAATCACGAAGGGTGATGCCGTGATCTTGTTTTGGTGAGGATGAGAGTAAAAGCATGAAGGGTGATGTTGTGCACTTGTATTTGCCTTTTATTCCGTTGTTTCAAATTTGGATATTCCTGCTGATCTCTTACTGCATTTATTGACAAGATTTGATATATCTCCTGTGCTGCATGACAATTTATGAGTTACGAACTGAGTTCCGGTAGATAAATCTTGAGGAGATTTTGATCAGGAGATTTTATTGAAAAAGCAATGGTTTTGAAATGATTATATTTGAATCACTTTTACATCGAAGGTATATTTGAAAAGCACTAGCCTTGCCTAAAATGATATTTGGAAGTCATTTATTGGGGAAGCATCTTTGGAAAGTTTCATATTTTGAAAGAAACTATGTTTTACGTAATTCTCTCTATTAAATATACTTATATCTACTTTTGGAGAAAGTATGTTTTTAAAGGAAACTCTTCCATATTAAAATAATTTTATTTGCAAAAGCTTTTCATATGATATGTCGTTTAAAGATTTCTACCAGTTATGGATTTTAATGGCTAAGGCCCGATGTGAATAAACCGACATGGAGTTGAGTTATTGGTGTTCTCTATTGTATTGTGTTTCCTTTCGATTCAACTTGTTTTGCTGTCCATCTTTCAGTGTATTTTTGTGATGTTTCATGATTGATTTCTGTAATTTCCTTCTGCTTTATAATGTCATTATTGTAAATTATTCTGTGAAGTCTTAGATAGATGTAACATTCGGTCATTTCTACATTTATGTTATTTATCTTGTAGGCCAGTGGTATTTTGACTAGTCCTCGTCACTACTCCACCGAGGTTAGTCTTGATACTTACTGGGCACCGCTGTGGTCTGCTCATACTACACTTCTGCACATTTTTGTGTGCATATCCAGGTATATATTGTAATGCATGTGTGGATATTTTCCGAGGAGGCTCAAGGTAACCTGTTGCTGCGTTCGCAGGCGTCGGAGTCACCTTCTTCATATTTATTATTCATATATTGTTGTATTTATTTCCAAACAGTTGTACTTAGAAGTTGTAGAAGATTCGTAGAGCTTATGACTTGTATTACCGGTTTTGGGAAAGTTTGTGCATTCTGTTGAGATTCTATATCAAGACTGTTAGTTTTCCTTTTTTTATTGTTGTTATTCAGTAACTGCTAGGCTTACCTAGTCCCTAAGACTAGGTGCCATCACGATACCCAACAGAGGGAAATTGGGTCGTGACATTATCCCTATTTGAAGTTGTAGTTATTCCTGTTTTGTAAATGCCTTCCCTTAATTGAAATTATAGTGATCTTCTCGCTTCCTACCTTTAGTTGAATTGGTTGTACCTCTCTTGTAATTGTTCAACCTTAGGGTAAGCTTAGAGGCTCTATGCCTTAGTGGACTTACCCTTATGTGAAATTTTTGGACTCGTGTTAGTTCTTGTTGTTGAGACGTTCAGTAGGACTATTGTTACATGTTATTTTCTTCCTTTTTGAGTTGTTCTTATCATGCCTAGTTTTCCTTATTGTGGTTCTTCCATATTAACTATTTTTACCTTTTCTTGTGATCGAAGGTTCTTGAGTTGATTTATTTACAGTATCATATATTATTGTCATTGTTGTTGTTGTATTTGTTGTGGTGATGCACGAAGTTTCTGTCGTGCGTGATGCACGAGGTTTCTACCGTGCAGTTGTTTATATGGGGATTTTCACGAGGTTTCTGCCGAGCCGTGATTACTATTGATATTGCACATGCGGCTTTACAAGGTTGGGGATATATATGTGGGTTGCGCATGTGGCGTGACTAGATGGGAACATGATTATGTGCGTGTGGCGAGACAAGGTGGGCATCTACTTTACTGTTACACACGTGGAGAGACAAGGTGGGCTATGTTAGGGATTATTTTTGATGACTTGTGTTGGTCTGGGGTCATTCCTATTGTTGATATTATGTAGTGCTACACTTACCTGTGTAAACTTATTATGTGAAAGTTGTGAGAAAACATTTTTTTATAGTCCTTTCCTTTCCTTATGCTTATTAGCTGGTTTGAACCATGTTAGGACAATTGCACAAGCAATTACGTAGCTAAGAGCTCTTATCAGATTAAGGAGCTTGCGTGTTATTGTTGAGTATAGATACCTTGTTGTACTTGCATTCTACGTGTGAATGACTCTAGTTGGCACGGGAGTCGTCCATACAATTATTAGCTGAAATGAGGGCACATGGTGCCAAATGATGGGGTTCAAATATTGGGACCTGTGAGTTGTGATTTGTCTGAGGTTTGGTACCTCGTGGAATTGACTAAGACTTGATGTAAAAGCAGGTGTAATTGCTGAGTTGTTACTTGTCCTTGTTGTATATGTGATTCCATATTTAGTTTGTGTTCCATTCACTCTTTTGTGTTATTTCATGATCTTTTCGCTAAAACCTGTTGTTTCCTTTGTTATTGAATTTGCTGTATTGTTAGCCATATTGTGTAGTCTTTATGTAGATATCATATTTCGTTATTCCAATATTTATACTTGTTCAGTTTATTAGACCAGTGGGTGTCTTGACTAGTCCTCGTCACTACTTCACCCAAGTTAGTCTTGATACTTACTGGGCACCGTTGTGGTATGCTCATACTACAGTTCTGCACATTTTGTCCAGATTCCAGATATTGCGTAGCCAGTTGATCGTTAGCTAGCAGCGCAGATTGGTGTTATGGAGACTCAAGGTAAAACCTGGTACACCGTTCGCGGGTTTCGGAGTTACCGTCCTGTTTTTGTTCATACACTATTTTATCTATTTCTGATAGTTGTATTTAGAAGTTATAGTAAAATATTAGATGTTATTTACTATTGTTGTTATTCCGTAAATGTTAGGCTTACCTAGTCCTACAATCACAATACCCAACAGAGGGGAAATTGGGTCGTAACATGGTGAACCCTGCACTTGTTCGCGTGGGCGAAGAGTTTTATTTATTTTCTATAGCCTTTTTTTTGAATTCTTAGAGTTTCTCCATCGTTATTTTATTAGTTTTGTGAGTATTTATCTGTTAATATAGACTAGTTACTAATATTACACTTTCTTTCCGTGTTTTTTCAATTGGTTTTGGTTTTATTACATTGAAGAGGTTGGTAATATTGTGGAAAATCGTTTGTGGTTAGTTGATGAAGATTGTGACTGATTTAAGTGAATATTGGCTTCTTGTTATTTATTTAGGCGATAGAAAAATTTTGGATAGTCCAAAAACAAGGAAACCTCTGTCCATTTTTTTGTGTAAATTACCGATAAAGCTTAGTTGGAAGCACTGATCCTAGCACCCCGGTCACGATCCTGAATTGGATCGTGACACAAACCAAAGGTAATATTCTATTTTGTATTAATTCCATTTAAATTTAATTCACTAACATACATTTTGTTTTACAGAAACCAAATACTAATGAAGGCGAGTTACTGTGAAAAGAGAGAGAGATAGACCAAGGAAAACAACTAATATATATGTTGTAAATGCACCTGATACTGCACCTAGTGATCTGTTGGTGCTAAATTTCCATCAACTTCTACACTTGGAAGTTGGTGTACATGTTATGCTCCTAGTACTGCACCCCCTGATACTTCAGCTGCTAATACTTCTACTGTTGTTGGTATTTCCTCGACAACTGGATGCAGGGGAAGAGGAAGAGCAAGGGGGGGAAGGAAAAAACACAACATTCACTTGGAAGTTGTTTCCATGTTCTGCTCCTAATGCATCTGACACTTTATATGCTGCACCTACTCTATCTGCTGCACCTAGTTCATCTACTGCTACTCGAGGAAGGGAAAAAGGTATTGGAAGCTCAACACCATATAAAAAGCCAAGAATGATGGGAATGGGTGTGTTGTAGGCTGAGAATAGCTTCACAACTATTATGTAAATGTTGGTGCAAACATTTCTGCTATTATCTTAATGTACCTTAAACTAATTAAATTATTTTTTGTATAGATTGAGCTGCCAAGTAGCAGAATAGTATCCACTATATCATCAACAAGGATAACAAGATTAACTGATGTAATTGGTGATATTGGTTTCAAAACAATAAGTGGACTGAAGTGTCACGACCCAATTTACCCTCCGAAAGGTATCATGAAGGCACCTAGTCTCTATGACTAGGTAAGCCTAGATATTTGCGAGGTCAGGTTGCCGCTCCACATTCGGTACCCAGTAAGTGCCAACCCCAGCCTAGTAGTGATGAGGTCAGGTTGCGGCTCTGCTGAGTTTGCAAAAACAAACAGATATAACTAACAGTTAAGTAAAATAGTAATAATTAACAGGGAGTAAAGTGAACCGGAAAGAACGAAGTAATAAATCTCAGTTCTGCACAGTAGGGGAAAATCAGTAGATAGTCTTACAATGCAATACAGGGGAAAATCTGAAGTCTCGGCCCGCAGTCGCAATGTAAATATGCAATGCAATGCTAGGGAAAGTCTCAGGTCATAGCCCGCAGTCCCAATGTAAATATGCAATGCAATGCAAGTGAAAGTCTCAGGTCATAGCCCGCAGTCCCTATGTAAATATGCAGTATAATGCACGGGAAATCTCAGGTCATAGTCCGCAGTCCCAATGTAAATATGCAATACAATGCAAGGGAAAGTCTCAGGTCATAGCCTGCAGTCCCAATGTAAATATGTAATGCGAGATGTATATCACATATAGAGTAATTCAAAAGTTTGCGAAAACAGTTAGCAAATATAGAGGAAGGTACTTAACCCAATTTCAAATAATAGTAACGAGTGGAAAATCAGGTAAAATCGTTGGACTTGATAAAATCCTAAGTCGCTACTCAGTTAAACTAATAATAGAAATAATAGGAATTAAGGATGAAGTATATCATAAAAGGAAACAATGGATTTAGTGAGAGTATCTCGTGCACGTACTCGTCACCTCACGTACACGGGTTTTTATGTCAAAAATCAGTTATAAATGCCTAAGGGAATTTCCCAACACAGAGTTAGGCAGGCCACTTACCTCGACTGTGCTATTCAACCAATAATCACGCTCTTGCCACGAGTATGCAACTCCGGGTGGCCCAAATCTATTCAATTCGATTAAATAATGTAAATATCATTTCAAGAAATCAAAATAACTAATAAATTCTAAGCTAACACGCGAAATTAGGAATTTTGACATAAATGCCCCTCTGTCCCACGTCTCGGAATCAGGTAAAAGTTATATTTTCCGGACACCCATTCACTCACGAACTCACTCGACCAGAAACATCAAAATCCGATGCAAAAAACCCTTAAATTCTCAGAATTTCAGTTTGGGGAAGTTTCATCATGTTCCCATGGTTTTTCCCCCATTTTTGTTAATTAAACTAAAGAAAACAACGGGGATAAATGGTCTAACAAAGAATTAGGATTATAAAACGTTACCTATGATCCTTCTCTTCAAAACCCACTGAAAATTGCCAATTCCCTAGCTCTCAAACGATTTTAGACTTATGAAATTCAACCCTCGTTTTTGGAATAAACACACAGGGATCTCGCACCTGCGGTCCCGATCACCGCGCCTGCGGTACCGCACCTACAGAAAAAGCATTGCAGGTGCGAAATTCACTTAAGTCCACTGGGGCCGCACCTGCGGAAGCTAGGTCGCACCTGCGACCACTGGTCAATTCCCTCACCATCACACCTGCGATCAACCCTATTGTGCCTGCATGTCCGCACCTGTGGGAAAACCTTCGCAGGTGCGAAACACCAGAAGAAAGTTTGGTTCAGCAATTTGATAAGTTCCAAATTCTCCCGTTAAGCATCCGAAACAACCCCGAGTCCCCCGGGACCTCAACCAAAACCACCAATCGACCCTAATACCTTATTCAAACTAGGTCGAGCCTTAAAAACACGTCTCGTAACATCAAAATCATCGATTATGCATAGATTCAAGCCTGGGAACTTAGGAAAATTCTAGAATTCACATCCGGTGCCGAAACACGTCTAAACTCATCTGAATGACCTCAAAGTTCGCACATAGGTCATAAACGACATTACGGACCTGTTGTCGCTTTCGAAAATCCATTCCGAGCTCGATATCAAAATCTCACCTATCGGGCGAATTAACCGAAATTCTAACTTTCGCCAATTCAAGCCTAAATCCACTACCGACCACGAAAACACATTTCGAGTACGCTCCTAACCCCGGAATCACCCAACGGAGCTAACGGAGTTGGACGAAATCCCATTCCGGATTCGTCTTTACACAGATCTAGCTACGGCCAGATTTCTAAAGCTAAGATCCACATTTATGGACTATGTGTCCAAAATCACCCCGGATTTCATCACTACGCACCGACATGTTCCATTAACATAAATAGACATGGGAGAAACGATAAATAGGGGATCGGGGCATTAATTCTTATAACGACTGGCCAGGTCGTTACATCCTCCTTTTCTTAAAAAAATCGTTCGTCCTCGAACGAGCATAGAAACATACCTGAAGCTTGGAAAAGATGAGGGTACTGACTCCGCATATCCTGCTCGGTCTCCCTAGTCGCCTCCTCGACTAGCTAACCCTTCCATTTAACCTTTATTGACGCAATATCCTTTGACTTGAGCTTTCTGACCTGTCTATCCAATATAGCCACAGGCTCCTCAACATCTGATAGATCCTTGTCCAATTGGAATGAACTGAAATCCAAGACATGAGTCAGGTCACCGTGATACTTCTGGATCATCGAGACGTGGAACATCGGATGAACCCCTACTAGGTTGGGAGGCAGGGCTAGCTCATAAGAAACCTCCCCAACACGTCGCAACACATCCAAAGGCCTAATAAATCTCGGACTCATCTTGCCTTTCTTCTGGAACGGTCATGACGCCCTTCATAGGCGATACCCAAAGCAAAACCCGATCACCAGTCATAAATGCTAAGTCGCGAACCTTCCGATCCGCATAGCTTTTCTTCCTGGACCGAGCTATGTGAAGTCTCTCCTGAATCACCTTCACCTTGTCTAGGGCATCCTGAACCAAGTATGTACCCAAAAATCAGGCATCGCCCGGCTCAAACCATCCCATGGGAGACCTGCACCGCCTACCATACAAAGCTTCATATGGCGCCATCTAAATGTTGTACTGGTAGCTGTTGTTATAAGAAAACTCCGTACGAGGCAAGTATCGATCCCATGACCCTCCAAATCCATCACACAGGAATGGAGCATATCCTCGAGAATCTGAATTGTGCGCTCGGACTGCCCGTCTGTCTAGGGGTGAAAAGCTATGCTCAACTCTATCCTGGTGCCTAACTCCTGCTGAACGGCTCTCCATAACCGTGAAGTGAACTGTGTACCTCTGCCTGAAATGATAGATACTTGAATACCGTAGAGGCGAACAATCTCTCTTATATAAATCTCAGCCAACATCTCTGATGAATATGTAGTCAGTACCAGAATGAAATGGGCTGATTTGTTCAGCTGATCAACAATCACCCAAACAGCATCATGCTTCCTCAAAGTCTTCGGAAGCCTAACCACAAAGTCCATGGTGATCCGCTCCCACTTCCACTCTGGAAGATCAATCTGCTGAAGTAACCCTCCCGGTCTCTAATTCTCACATTTGACCTACTGACAGTTGAGACACTTGGCTACAAACTCTACTATATCCTTCTTCATCCTTCGCCACCAATAGTGCTGTCTCAGATCCTAGTACATCTTCATGGTACCCGGATGGATGGAATACCGCGAACTATGGGCCTCCTCAAGAATCAACTCCCGAAGCCCATCTACGTTGGGCACATAGATACGGTCATGCATCCTCATCACCTCATCCTCTCCTATAGTCACATCTCTGGCATCAATCCGCTGGACTCTATTTTGAAGAACCAAAAGATAGGGATCATCATACTGGCGCTCTTTGATACGTTCATGAAGAGAAGATCGAGAAACTATACTAGCTAATACCTGGCAAGGCTCAGAAAGATCCAATCTCACGAACTGACTGGCTATGGATTAAACATCTAAGGCTAGAGGCCTCTCAACTGCATGAAGGTATGCCAAACTCCCCAAACTCTCCGCCCGGCGACTCAAGGTGTCGGCCACCACATTGGCCTTCCCCGGGTGGTATAATATAGTGATGTCATAGTCCTTTAGAAACTCTAACCACTTACAGTGGAGAAAATTTAGATTATGCCTTAATATGTGCTGCAAACTCTGGTGATCCATGAATATCTCGCAGGGAACACCATATAGATAATGACACCATATCTTCAGGGCGTGAACAATCGCTGTCAACTCGAGATCATAAATAGGGTAGTTCTTCTCATGGACCTTCAACTGCCTGGACGCGTAGGCAATCACCCTACCATCCTGCATCAACACCGCTCCCAAGCCAATCCTAGAAGCATCACAATAAACTGTATAAAATCTGGAACCGATAGGCAAAACCAACACAAGAGCTGTAGTCAGGGCTGTCTTGAGCTTCTGAAATCTCTCCTCACACTCCTCAGTCCATATAAAAGGTGCACCCTTCTGGGTCAGTCTTGTCATAGGCACTGAAATGGATGAAAATCCCTCCACAAAATGGCGATAATACCCAGCCAAATCAAGGAAACTGCGGATCTCAGTAGCTGAGGACGGTCTAGGCCAACTCTGAACCGCCTCCACCTTCTTCGGATCTACTTTGATCCCATCCGAAGACACCACGTGGCATAGGAATGCCAAAGAATCAACCAAAATTCGGACTTAGAAAACTTCGCATACAACTTCCTCTCCCTCAATGTTCGAAGCACGGTCCTCAAGTGCTGCTCATGGTCCTCCTGGGACATAGAATATACCATAATGTCATCAATGAACACAATGAAGAAAGTATCAAGATAAGGTCGAAATATGTTGTGCATCAGGTGCATGAAGGCTATTGGGACATTGGTCAGCCCGAATGACATAACAAGGAATTCATAGTGGCCATATCTGGTCCTGAAGGCTGTCTTCGGGATATACAATGCCCGAATCTTTAGTTGATGATAACCCGAACGTAGATCAATCTTGGAGAACACCTTAGCACCTTGTAACTGGTCAAATAGATCATCAATGCGAGGCGATGGGTACTTGTTCTTCACTGTCACCTTATTCAACTGTCGGTAGTCAATACACATACGCATCGAGCCATCCTTTGTCTTCACAAATAATACCGGAGCACCCCAAGGTGGTACACTAGGCCTGATGAATACCTTCTCAAGAAACTCCTGTAACTGTCTTCGACTCCTTCAGCTCAGTAGGAGCCATGCGATAGGGAGGAATGGAAATGGGCTAAATGCCCGACAACAAGTCATTGTAGGGGTCTCGGTGCTAAAATCTCTCACATAAGCCAAATATGCATCACACCCCTTCCCAACCATCCGATGAGCCTTAAGAAAAGAAATGACTCGGCGGGGAGTATACTCCAAGGAACCTCTCCACTCTAACCTCGGAGATCCTAACATACCCAGCGTCACGGTCTTGGAATGACAATCAAGAATAACATAATAGGGAGACAGCCAGTCCATACCCAATATAACATCGAAATCTACCATAGTGAGTAGTAGCAAATCAGCTATGGTCTCAAAACCACTGATAGTAATCAAACATGACCGATATACGTGGTCCACAACAAGAGAATCTCCCACCGCAGTAGAAACATAAACATGGGAACTCAAAGAGTCATGGATTATCCGCAGATGTGAAGCAAAATAAGAAGACACATATGAATATGTAGAGACTGTGTCAAATAATATCGATGCATCCCTATGACAAACGGGAACAATACCTATAATGATTGAATCTAAAGCAATGGCCTCGGACCGGGCCGGATGAGCATAGTACCTAGCCTGGCCTCCCCCTCTAGGGCGACCTTAACCTCCCCGACCTCCATCTTGAGCTGCCTGAGGTGGTGGGGTAGCAGCTGGGGCTGGAAGAATAGCTGGAGGACCTGGAAGAAGGTGTGGAGCCTGATAAATCTTAGGGGGTGCACCCTGATAAGTTTGAGGTGGTGCTCTCCTCCCCGCTTTGGGCAATCCTTGATCACATGCCGAGGGTCACCACACCCAAAACAACCCCTCTGAGGACGCAATGGGTGCTGCTGACTCTGAACTGGCCTGCTGGACTGGCCAGTGATAGCACCTCGAGCTGGAGGCACATGAGATACCGGTGGTGCATAATAAGGCTCCTGAGGTCTAGGAGGAGCTGGAATACCGTTGGCTGCTGGAAGAGCTGAATGAATGGGATGGATCACAAAACCCCTACCATGGCGTGTTTCATGTATACGAACTCTTGAAAAATGACCCGTCTCTCGAGACTTCTTGGCCTCCCTATACCCTCTTTCCCCGGCCAACATACTCTCAATCCTCCTAGAAATGCTCACGGCCTGCTCGTAAGTGATATCTGTCTCCAGCTCTCTTGCCATGCTAGTACGAATCATGGGATGGATCCCCTCAATAAAACGACGGTTTCTCTCTCTGACCGTAAAAACCAAAGCTGGTGCATGTCCTTCCAAGTCACTGTACCCGACTGCATACTCTGACACGGTTAAGGTACCCTGGCGTAGCTACTCAAACTCTGCACGCCAAGCATCCCTGAGACTCTAAGAGACAAACTCGAGCAAAAAAATCTCTGAAAAATTGAGCCCAAGTAAGTGAGGCTGCCTCGTCCGGACTACTAAGCTCAAACGCACGCCACCACTGATAAGCTGCTCCTCTCAGCTGGAAAGTAGTGAAAGATACCCCACTCGTCTCCATAATACCCATGGTGCGAAGGATACGATGACACCCTTCAAGAAAACCCAGAGCGTCATCTAAAGCCAATCCGCTGAAATCAGATGGGTGGTACTTCTTGTACCTCTCAAGACGGAGCTGCTCTGGTCTCAGGCTGAACTGGGGCTGTAGGAGGCATGGGGATATACTCTGGAACTTGCCCTATATGAACCCTCTGCTCAGGAGTACGGGCTGCGGGAGTCTGTGTCCTTCCCCCGGCATGGGATGTAGCTGGGGCTATCGGAAGTAGTCTTCGCCTGAGACAGAGTACTGAAAGTACTCATGAATTGGGCCAAAGTCTCATTGAGATCTAGAGTGACAGTAGGAACCTCATGTGCCCCTCCAACTGTAGCTGGTGGGGGCTCCTCTGCCTCTGCTCTGGCCGGTGCTCAGGCCGCACCGCGTGCTCTCCCCATGCCCCGGCCCCTTCCTCTGGTGGCTTTGACTGGGGGCTCGTGTGCCTGGTCATCAGTACATCTTGTACGGGTACGAACCATATGCAAGCAAGGATAGAATAGAGTTTAAGAATTTGATGACGGTAACCAGCACGATAAGGAATTCCAAAGAATTTGATTGTTCATAATAGTTACATAGCCTCTCGGAGATAGATACGGACGTCTCCACACCGATCCGCAAGACTCTAATAAACCGGCTTGTGATGTTGTTACACCGATCTGCAAGACTCAATGCACCGACATGTTCCAATAACATAAATAGACATGGGAGAAACGGTAAATATGGGATCAGGGCGTTAATTCTTATAATGAACGGTCGGTCATTACATTAAGTGGAAAGGAAAACAAGAAATCACAACAAGAAGGCTTCAAGATTATAGAGACAAATCAAGGAATGTTGATTCACAACCCTAAGAACCATGGAAATTATAGTGTTGATAGGGTCCTTTTATTTTTAGCTCTATCTAGAATGGAGTTTTTCTTGTTATGAAGCTACTATCTTGAACTGTTATTAGAATTGTGGAATATTGGTATTCAAATATACCATTGTTTTGGTTTTTGATAACTAATATTTATTTATGTGTATGAAACGGTACTAAAAGTGTTATGTTGGAAACGAATGTTTTGTTTTGTTATGTTTGTATGAAATTGTACTGAAAGTGTTATGTTGGAAATAAATGTTTGTAATTGTTTGGTATTAAAATGTACCATTGAAGTGATTTGTTGGAAATTATAGTAGTTTTATTTATATGCCATTGGTTTGGATATTGTGACGTTGTGGGCAGTGTGCTAACTTCACTGCCAAGAGACTTCTTTCTTTTTGCCAAAATTTGCTCAAACAACAATAACAATAATGTTTTCAACAAAAAATTATACCAAAATGATGTTTCATTTTAATAAAATACAAAAACGATGTTTCATTACAATACCAAAATGAGGTAGATAAACAAACCACATCTAACTTACCCTATCCTATATAAATGAAGTTGCATTTGATTTAGCCTGTCATACAATACCTAAATGATGTTCTATTACGACAAAAACCAAAATGATGGAATCCTTTTGATTTTTCTTCAAGTTGCCAATTTAGATTATGTTGCTAACATACACAACAACCACACAAACCATAATACACCAAATGAATTTTTTGCACCAGTTCCTTCTATTTTTTCCTTCATGCTTTTCTTTTTCGAATCAACATTGTGTTTTGAATCTTCAAGCTCATCCAAATGCAGCTTAAAGCACTCGTAATTTTCTTCTAACTATTTTATTTTATTTACTAATATTGGAAGAAGAAACTTTGATATTTCATCAATCTTTCCTTTTCTCTCCATCTGAAAAACTTGCAATTTGTGACCTGAAATTTAAGGAATACAATAATGACGCAATCAACTAAATTCAATTTAACATTAATTTTCAAATTAATCGACCAAACAAGAACATGAGCACATACCTCATAGTGAGGACAAGACCAAATCATCTTACGGGATCCCGATTCTAACCAATAAGTTTGCATTTGTAGTAAAATTGTGATGATCCGACCGGTCGTTTTGAGCATTTGCAATCCTCTTGGTATCTTGAGGGAATGAGTGTCTCCTTATGTTATATTAGGACTTACGTGAATCATCGGCTTTGGTTTTCAGGTTATTCGAAATCGATTTCGAAGAACGAACTTCATTATTGAAGCTTTAAGTTGGAAAAGTTGACTGGGCTTGACTTTTTTGTGAATTTGATGGTTTCGATACGTCCGGATGGTGATTTTGGACTCAGGCGTACGCCCAGATTTGCATTGGATGTTTCTAGAAGGTCTCGGTGCAAATTGGAAATTTGAAGGTTTGAAAAGTTCATAAATACGATCGAAAGTTGACTTTGAAGATATCATATTCAGATTGTGGTTCCTGAATTTGGGATGCCTTCGTTATATTATTCGGTACTTGTGTGCAATATTTGGATTCATTCGGTGTAGTTGGTATGTTTCGGCGCGAGTTTTGGAAATTTGGAAGTTCAAATTTCATATATTTTGATTTTGGGTGCGATTCGTTAGTTCGATGATGTTATGTGTGTATTGAGGCCTCGAGAAGGTTCGCGTTATGTTGCGGGACTAGTTGGTATGTTTGCACGGGGTCCCGGGGGTCTTGGGCGTGTTTCAGATTTATATCAGATCATTTTTCTTCATGTTGTTATTGCTGGTTGTTGTTGGTTTTGGTGTGACCCCACCCGCAACTGGTTTGCGCAGGTACGATGGTCGCAGAAGCGCCAAATGAGTCTTAGGAGAATAAGTACTGCTAGGAGCAGGAGTTTGTAGAAGCAAATATATCTTCGCATCTACGAAGGCACGGATGCAGTGAGTCGAGCGCAGAAGTGCAGTTTAGACTCGCATCTACGTGTGTGCAGATGCGGGCATTTTACTGCAGGAGCGAAGGTAGGCCTCTAGTGCTTATCCATAGAAGCATGATATTGGTCTCAAAAGAGACATCACAGGATCGGCTAATGTGTCACATATGCAAAAGTGCTGGGCAGAATGATAAATACAAGGGTTCGCGATTTTGGATTCATTTCAACATTTCCAATCTTGGATTAAGGCGATATTTGGAGAAATTTTCATCACAAGGATTGGGGTAAATATTCCACACTTTGTTTTGATCTTATTATATGAATCGATCTTCATTTTAGGCTATTGGTTGATGAATTTTGAAGAGAAATTGGGGGTTTTAGCCTAAAGTTTCATAATGTGAATTTTTGATTTTTGAACATACATTCGGAGTCGAATTTGAGTGAAACTTGTATGGTTGGACACGTAATTGAATGGGTTGTCGGATTCTGTATGTTTTGACGGGTTCTGAGGCGCGGGCACGGGTTTGACTTTTGGCCAATTTTGGGTTTTGATTAAGGATTCGATTTTTATCATTTGGGATTGTTTCCTTGGGATTTATTTGATGTATTTGAATTTCTTTTGGCTTGTTTTGAGCTGTTTGAAGGACGGTACGTGCAGAATGTCATTGTTGGAGCATCGCTTGACTTGCTCAGTATTGGGTTTTGCTTTTTCAAGGTAGGTAACACTTCTAAATTTGGTGCTGCGGGTATGAAACCCCAAATTCTGTGNCTTGGAGCATCGCCTGACTTGCTCAGTATTGGGTTTTGCTTTTTTAAGGTAGGGAACACTTCTAAATTTGGTGATGCGGGTATGAAACCCCAAATTCTGTGTTATGTGATTGGTGTTGAGGTGACGCACATACTAGGTAACTGCGTGTGCGCGTGCACCCTAGACATGGGTCTTGTCTGTGCATTTATATACATGGGGATGGATCTTTCCCACGGGCTGGATTTGGCCCTACTCAGTACTGAGTCATTGATGGTCAGTTGATGTATATATTCCAGGATGGATCTTCCCTGGGCCGGATTGGCCATATACAATACTGAGTGGTTGAGCATGATGAGTGGAAAGTGTGAGACAGTGAGATTGAGTACTCCGATAGAGTGACTATATGTGTTCATCACTGAGGTACATGACATTGACATACACATATGACATACATGCATAAACATGCATTTATTCCTTATGTTGTACGGTATCACGTCATTAACGACTTCTCACACATATTGACATAAGAGTATAGTGATATATGTTACACTGGCTAAATGGAAAGAAAAATGGAACATCCTATTTATTGTTGAAAGGATTTTTGGAATTTTGTTTTTCAAATTTACTCATATTTTCAACGATTCAGTAAAGGATCTGAGTTTTCACTGATATACTTGAAAATCAAGATCTATTTTTCAGGATACTATGAATAGACTGAGTATTTCATCTTTGAATTTCTTCTTTTTATTATTGGCTTTACATTATTACGAACTGTTGTTGGATATTGGTGTTGGACCCGACCTTTGTTCTAGCTCCTCACTACTTTCAACCTAAGGTTAAATTTGTTACTTATTGAGTACATGGGGTCAGTTATACTCACACTACACTTCTGCACCTTGCATGCATATGTTGGTTGCAGACATTGCTGAGATTGACGAGGGTTGGATTTGAAGATATACTTGCGTTCCGGTTATAGCTGCCTCTTATTCATGGTATCCTTAGAATATATCAATCTGTTTATGTACTTTTTGAACAGATGATGTAATAAATTCATACTGACTTTGTAAATTTTATTCCTATAAGTTCATGATTTGTACTACCAGTCCTTGGGAAATATATCAGATTCGGATATTTTGTTATTTAATTTCTCTATTAATTATTATTTGAATCGGTTAGTGGTTAAATTGGATTACCTAGCGGGTTGGGTTAGTTGCCATCACGATGGGATGGATTTGGGGTCGTGACAGATTGGTATCAGAGATCTAGGTTCATAGGTTCTACAAGTCATGAGCAAGTGTCTAGTAGACACTTGTGGATTGGTATGATGACGTCCATATCTATCTTCAAGAGGCTACAGGACATTTAGGATACACTTCCCATATCTTTTTCCTTATCGTGCGACATTGATTCATCTTGAAGAGTAACTATTTGAATTTCTTCCACGGTTTCGTATGCACACGTAAGCGCTCGATATCAGCTGTGCATTGACGGCTTGCGAATTCCGTGAATGAGGTGCGAGATGTGATTTCTGTGTGCTGATGATGGGCCACTCTAGAGGACTTGTGGCCTTGTTTGAATGTAGCTTGAGCACAGAGATTTTGATTGTCTGAGCACGTGATTTTGCACTTATAAGTCTTGTAGCGTCCCTATTAGTGGAATTTGTTGCTCGATGAGTGACTGGATGGCTATATGATGAGTATGATGTGACCGCGGGAGGTGTTTGGATGGTTTGAAGGTGTTGAGAAGAGTTTGCTTGAGATGTAAAAGGACTATTGGGTGCTTGATTTTTATCTTGATTTGACGTATAGTCTCGAGTTACGGGTGAGTTTAAGGATCTTTCATGTTCTTTAGTTGTAGAGTGAAGTAGGTTTGCATGTCTTGTTATGAGTTTAGGATGAGGAAGATTAAGTGATTGTATAATAGTTATGACTATGGAAGGGTATAAAGGGATTTCAGTTTGAGGCAAAGCATGTGGGATATCTCCTGTGGGGTGTCCTGAGGTTGTGTTATCCCTATGTTTTTTTTATAGAGAATTCTCCTTTACCAACGAATTATATGTGTTGCAATTTGAGTTTGGACCGCTTGTGGGAGTTGGCAATGCGATATTTGCAGATAATTTGAAGTATTAGATGGTTTGTGGTACAAGAGCTCATAATGGATTTAGTTGAACCTCACTGTGGTATTATGGCAATAATAGAGTATAGGCATTGTGAGTTATGGTGTGCTTTGGTCTATGGCTTTGGGCCAAGTGGGGGATTCTGCTATCGGCAAGTGGATTGCACGATTATGTGTTGTATTGGTTTTGGTTTGAGGTAAAATGGTGAATGAGTTATGACTTGTAGAGGTTGATATTGAGGATGATTCGGGTAAGGTAATTCTGGATACAGGTTGTATTACACTCTATGGGTATATGGAAAGCATGGAATGATTGAGTGGTTATTCGTGGAAGATGTGGTGTGAATGGAGTAGGAATTTTCTTGTTCGCGTTAAAGTGGGATTACTTCTTAGGATGTAGGTGTGCTAATGGGGCACATGTTGTTTATTTTATTGGTTTAATTGAGATTGGAGTAAAGTGGATAACTCTCGAGAATGATTCTAATTGATTCAAGATTTATATGTAGAAATTGGGAATTTTCAGGATTTGTATGTGGTTAGAAACTGAGATTTACATTGGATGGTGTCAAGACTTGTGGAATTTCTATATCACTATAGGTTGTACATTTCAACATTCATGAAGGTAAAAGAAATGTCTTTAGATTCGCAGAAGGTCTCTTCAGAGAGGGTATGTTGGTTGTGGTACTTTAGGGGTGCTGGAAAGAGAATTCAGCGGCTTATGGGCCTTAGGACGGGGTGGTTTTATGCTAGAGTTTTTGGGGTGATTTTTGGTTAAGGATCGTGGTGTTCTAGCAAGGAGAAGTATCAACTTGAGGGTAATTCTAAAGGGACTAGGAGAAATAGGGCAGCTTAGTAATATGTTGTATCATCAAGGTAATGGAAATTATTGTCTATCTTGGTTCTTACAACATGGAGAGTCTCTACAGGTGCTTCGTGGCAATGCTCTTGGGTTTTGGAGACATGTGTGGCTTGGTTGAGTTAGAGGGATTCAGTTTTGATAACTTGGTTATGTGCAAAGGGGTTTTAAGATGTCCTCAATAGTTTCTACCATGGCTCAAGGCATATATCTCCTACTGATGTGTGAAACATGTTGTGTATTGTGATTTTCTCCTGGATGAGATCAAATGGAAGATTTCTGACAGATGGGGTATGTATTCTTCTTCGGACTCGAAGTTGATTATGAGGTTCTTATACTTTACACATGATGGCATAATAGGTGTGGTGTGTTGTGTAGGATTGAGATTTGCATGTGCAAGGTCACAATTCGATTTTGAAAGGAAGATTCTGAGTTCTTAGGAATCATAGATGATTTCAGATGACTAGGTAAATGATATTACTATTTGGAATTGCTTGGTGAGAGTGTACATTTGAGAAGGGGCACTGTATTTTGATTTATGGATGCTTCATTGGTATTGTGGCACTCTCCTGGTTGATCAACTGCCGATATTCAAATTTTTCTATGTGGCACGTAAGAATTATAGAAGTATTCCTCTTGGTATGACCGTGTATGAGAGATTTGTAAGACAATCGGGCGGTGGAGTTGGGATCGTTTATTGTGATTCGTGTGTTCTATGGATTTGGAGACTGGGAATTCTTAGAAGAAGATTTTTTTGTGGTTGTGGACTGGGNAAGAGTGTAGATTTCAGAAGGGGCACTGTGTTTTGATTTATGGATGCTTCATTGGTATCGTGGCACTCTCCTGGTTGATCAACTGCCGATATTCAAATTTTTCTATGTGGCACGTAAGAATTATAGAAGTATTCCTCTTGGTATGACCGTGTATGAGAGATTTGTAAGAAAATCGGGCGGTAGAGTTGGGATTATTTATTGTGATTCGTGTGTTCTATGGATTTGGAGACTGGGAATTCTTAGAAGAAGAATTTTTTGTGGTTATGGACTGGGAAGTTGTGGCTAGAGCTAGCCAAATGACAGCAAGTGTTATAATTCAGTCAGCGTGGACCTTCAAATAGTTATTTATCTATTTGTAGGTAACCAGAGTTGATTTGGGGGTCCGTTGGTAGGCCCAATGAGGATGTGTATTCTACACCGGGTCGGATTAGTTGGCTCTATATTTCTATGGTTGAGGGATGTGCCATTCAAGTGTTGTCGAGCTTATTCGTGTTCTGCAATGATCTGTGAGTTACTATTCTATGCTACGAGAGTTGTGATTTGTTGGTTATATGCACACATAGTGCGGTTTTATTGGGACCTTATGGCGTAATTTGAGTGAGATGTGTATTTGGATGATGCACGACTGATTGCGCATTGAGTGATGTTATTTCCGGTCTATGGTATTGTGTTATCGGTTCCTCCGTGATTATGGTGATGCACTTGGTGTACTTGATGTCGAATTGCGCGTGATTATTGATTTTGAGTATAGTGGTCGAGGTATTTTTACGGACCAGTGTTTGGATGGGTTCACGCATTGCAACGGGGTTATGTTTAGATACGATCCATGGGTTCACGCATTGCAACGGGGTTATGTTTAGATACGATCCTTTGTGTTAGACTCGTGTGTCTTGGTTTTACTGGGCATGATGGGTTCGTAGTATTTCGCTTGTGGGGGTTCTTATTGAACTTGCATGATGGTTCTCTCGTTTGAGTCATTCTTTTCATGATTGAGTACATTCGGAATGTTTCTCATTAGTGCAAAGATGGAACGGGTTGTTGATTTAGATTGTATTTATTGGCATATCACTAGAGTGGTCGTGTTGGATGAGATGAGGTCATTGGACATAGAATGGGTACTATCGGATTGATTACAACATGTTCGAAAGGATAATATTGGAAGTCGGCTTAGAAATTGGCTATAGTTCTTGTCGAAGGAGAGGAGCTCCATGACTTGTTGATCTGATAAGTAATTATGAGTTTCTGTGTGGTTCCTTCATCATCGGCAGAGTACGAAGGTTTTAGAATGAGGTTTTGTTTGATATGAGGTTTATTACCTGTATTAGGTTGTTTTGAGCATGCTACTGTGATTAGAAATCATTGCTACAAGTATATGAGTTATGTGATATATCATTTGATTGCATCTTGGGTTATGGTTGCGTCTTGGTACAACTTGTTCAGACTTATACAGTGTGTAGGTTGCAAGATTCAGATCTTATAAGAAATTCTTGATGTTGGAAATTGGATTATGTGGTTACGGGCTAAGGTTAAAGTAATGATATTCAGTGATACTTTGTTGTCAGGCCTATATGGAATAGGGTGACGTGGGATCACCCCCGAGTATGTGTATGTTAAGGTTACACGGTTGTTTGGTGGCTTTGGAACAATTTTGGGAACGTACGATGACAAACATATGTTTAAGTGGGGGAGGATGTGACGACCCGACCGGTCGTTTTGAGAATTTGCACTTTTCTAGGTAGCTTGCGGGAATGAGTGGCTCCATATGATGTATTATGACTTATGTGAATGGTTGGTTTTGGTTTTCAGGTTATTCTGAATCGATTGGAAGAATGAATTTCGTTGTTGAAGCTTTTAAGTTGGAAGAGTTGACCATGTTTGAATTTTTGTGAATTTGACCCCGGAACAGAGTTTTGATTGTTCCGATAGGTCCGTATGGTGATTCCGTACTAAAGCGTAAGCCCGAATTTTCATTTGGATGTTTCTTGAAGGTTTCGACACAAATTGGCGAAAATTGAAAATTCGAATGTCTGCAAAGTTCATAAGTTTGACCGGAAGTTGATTTTGAAGACATCGGATTTGGATTGTGGTTTCTGAAGTTGGGATAGCTTCATTATGTTATTCGGGACTTGTGTGCTAAATTTTGATTCATTCCGGGTTGATTTGATATGTTTTGGCGCGAGTTTTTGAAATTTGGATGTTCAAAGTTCATAGATTTTGATTTGGAGTGCGATTCATTGTTTGGATGTTGTTATGTGTGTTTTAAGGCCTCGAGTAGGTCTGTGTTATGTTATGGAACTTGTTGGCATGTTTAGACGGGGTCCCGAGGGGCTCAGATTTGTTTTAGCCTAATTTCGAATCATTTCTCTTCATATTGCTAATGCTAGTTCCTGCTGGTTCTTGTGTGAACACACCTGCACCTCGTTTGCGCAGGTGCAATGGTCGTAGAAAAGACAAAAGAGTCACAGGAGCGGAAGTACTTCTGGGAGCAGGATGTGGTGAGTTGAGCGCAGAAGCGATTGGCAGCACAAAATTGCAGTGTGGACTCGCACCTACGTGTGCATAGATGCGGGCATTTTACTGTAGGTGCGAAGGCAGGCCTCTAGTGCTTCTCCACAGAAGCATGATTTTTATGGCAAAAGTGACGCCGTAGGAGAGGCTAATGTGTTGCAGATAAAGTGCTGGGCAGAATGGTAAACAAAAAGGTTCGCGATTATGACTTCATTTCAACATTTCCAAGCTCGGATTGAGGCAATTTTTGGAGCATTTTTATTCACAAGGATTGGGGTAAGTTTTCTACACTTGGTTTTGATCTTATTCTATGAATCTATCTTCATTTTTGGCTATTGGTTGATGAATTTTAAAGATAATTTGGGGATTTTAGCCTAAAGTTTCTTAATGTGAATTTTTGAGTTTTGAACATCGATTCGGAGTCGCATTTGAGCGATACTAGTACGGTTGGACTGGTAATTGAATGGGTTATCGTATATTTTAAGTTTTGATGGGTTCCTAGGCGCGGTCCCTGGTGTCACTTTTGGATGGTTTTGGGTTTTGATTAAGGATTCAATATTTTATCATTTGGAATTGATTCCTTGGACTTTATTTGATGTATTTGAGTTGCTTTTGGCTAGTTTCGAACAAGTACTAGGTATGTACGTGCGGAATGGAATTCTTGGAGCATCGCTTGGCTTGCTCTGTATTGATATTTTCTTGTTCGAGGTAAGTAACACTTTCAAACATGGTGCTGAGGGTATGAAATCCCAAATTACGTGTTATGTGATGGCTGTTGAGGTGAGCACATACTAGGTGACGGGCATGTGGGTGTGCACTATGTAAGTTGTAATTCCGTTATTTTTGTGGTACTGTGTAGTTACCTGGTGTTACCTGTAACCATGAAACTTCTACGTTCTTGAGCTATTGAGCTTTGATCCATGTTAGAAACTATGTCTAAGCTACATGCTTATCCTGTTAGGACCCACAGAGGTCATTTTTGCCGTTGAATTATCTGCTTTCACTGCATTACATACTCAATCATACGCATTCATATGCATATTATTTCCCAGTCTTTGTATCATGTATTGACACATCATATTATCATTTTGGGAAAAATTACTGTTTTCACATTTACTCACATTTACTCACATTAGATCTCTGAATTTCTTCTTTTATTGCTTGTTTTACATTGTTACGAACAGTTGTTGGATATTGATATTGGATCCGACCTTTGTTTTAGCTCGTCACTACCTTCAACCTAAGGTTAAGTTTGTTAGTTATTGAGTTCATGGGGTCAGTTATACCCACACTACACTTCTGCACCCTACATGCAGATGTTGGTAGCGGATGTTGCTGAGATTGAAGAGAGTTGGATTTGAAGATATACCTGCGTTCTGGTTGTAGTTGCCTCTTGTTCATGGTATCCTTAGAATATATAAATCTGTTTATGTACTTTTCGAACATACAATGTAATAAATTCATACCGGCTTTGTAAATTTTATTCCTATAAGTTCATGATTTGTACTACCAGTCCTTGGGGAATGTATCAGATTCGGATATCTTGTTATTTAATTGCTTTATTAATTATTATTGGAATTGGTTAGTGGTTAAATTGGCTTACCTTGCGGTTTAGATAGGTGCCATCACAACGAGATGGATTTTGGGTCGTGAAAAACAATAACATGCTTGTATCGCACTTCAGCAATGAGCATTGGATCATCTTCGCCCATGCACAATTTATTCAACTTGGTGTTTGCCATTCCTATCCCTAAGATTTCATACACAAAAATTGGGAAATTCTTTTAAAAACCCTTAACAGAAAATCGAGATCAAAAGGAGAAATTTACACAAAAAATTACTTGCCTCTTCAAACCAAAGAAAAGAGGGAGACAAAAACCGGCTTCAAAAGTGTTGAAAATGGTCGGTACAATGGGGAAGAATAATGTTTTATTTTTTGAAGAAAAGCTCTTTCAAATAAGCTCTATGAACGACACGTGGTCATTTTGTATAGGCTAAAGCCTTTTTCTTTAATTTACTATGTGTTTGGGGGCGGTGTTTTCACGTACAAGTCCAACTTAGCACATAAGTTCAAATAATTAAGGTAACAAAGAGTTTAAGGGGTACTAGGAACCTCACAAAGAAAAAATGTGTAGTTGAAACTAGGGAGGTAATTATGCATATTTCCAATAATAAATAAAACTAAAAATGCTTAAGAACATGTGAAAAGAATTTTCAGAAGTCCTTACTTTAGTCTTTGGTTTTATAACAGACCACAACCATCAATTTGACATATAAAAGGCTTCAAAAAGGTTAAAGTGCAATATAAGAAAAATAAAGCCGTCTATTAGTCCTTCAACCTAAACACCAAAATTAGTTAGTCATATTAATCAAATTGACTCCTCATAGATGAAAGGAGAAGAATTGGAAGATGTGGGTTGTTATTGGGATTTTGAGTGATTTTTAGTAATTTGCTAACAGTAGAAATAAATTTAGCAGAGTAATTTCTCTCAATTCCCACCTGGCTATGTTCAAGTCAGCGTGCTTTGCCTTACTCATTTTTTTCTAAGATGGTGTTCGGCTAAGTTTATAAGCTGATCAAATTGGCTTATAAGGACCTTTTGGCTTATCTATGTGTTTGGTAAACATCCAAAGTGCTTATAAGTCATGTGGTTATAAGTTAAAATCAGTCATAAGTCATAAGTTGGTCACCCCAACTTATGACTTCTTAGCTTATAAGCACTTTAGTTTGATCAAGACTTAAACTAGTTTATCCTTAATAATATTTTCTAACTTTCTTTTCATTCCATATCCGTTGTTCATCTTTTATTTTTCCGAAGAAAGTTTTTAATTTATAATATTTTGTAAACATTTTAAGGATATTTTAGTCATTTTAATAAAAGAACAACTTATGAGCACTTTTCTACCAAACACATCAATTACTTATTATCAGTTCCAGCACGTCTATCCAAACATGTAAATGCTTATTTAAGAAATCAGTTTCATCAATTAAAAATGCTTTTCAATACTTCACGCTTATCAGCTATTTACAATCAACTAATCCAAACGGGCTCTTAGTTCTAATCCTATCAAAAATTAATCTTTCAAAAACTATTGGCGAATTAAACCAGAAATTCTAACGAGAGTATTGAAATAAAGAAGATGCAACTAACTTTCAGAGCAATTGAATATACTTGCTTCCAAGGGGCTTTTAATAACTTATGAATATATATATATATAATAAATAAAAAATAAAAAAACTTTCGTCTATCACAATTTAATTTTTGGACAAAAAAAAATTCAGTAAAATCCTATGTAATATACTTAGCTACGTCACCACAAAGAAACAAGGATACGAATTAGGCCATATTAGTTGGGTGTGTACAGAAGAAAAATAATCTACTTATAAGGAATTGAATACTTTTAATGGTGTGAGATCTTTTAAGAAAATTAAATTATACGAGCTTAGTCCAAAACGGATAATATCAAAGACTCTCTCCTGGAACGAAAGAGGAAAGTAAATGTGACTAAGGTATATTAAATCTACACTATCCTTATTGAGAGAAGATTAAGATAATATAAGCTTTAAGTACACTGTGAAGCTCCAATATTCAACTGAGATAGGAATAAGGATAATATAACTTAGCTTAATTTTGGATTAAAGCCCAAGGAAATCAATTGGGAGGCTCCAAATAAAATAATAATTTAATAATTATGTAAGTGTGCCTTAAATTAAAATATAATTTAATTTTAATAAATTAAAAATTAAAAATTAAAGATTTATAAAGTCTATGCCCTATGTTCCGGGGCTTACGTTACGCCCCGTATTAAGTAACGTCCTGCCTCACACGCTTTTAAAATTTTGATAGGGATAGAAGAGTAGGCTGAAGTGGTTAGATTTTTTTTTTTTCCATTGTCATTTAATTTGTCTCTATCTATACTTCTTTACTTATCTGCCCTCTCGTTTCTTCGATACTCATATTTGTTATTTATGATAATTGCTTAATATGGTAATTTGTTTAGAAAGTTCAAACTGTCATGTGCATGTTACAATCATTATTTTCTGTCAAGTTTCATATTGGTTGAAGGAATGAGTTATGATTTTCTAACATAATTTGAACAATCTTCTACTTTTAAGTTAACTTGTTAAGTTAAGTTAGTTCTGAGAGCCATAGTTTCATCACATGATATTAGTAATAGAGTATAATCTTAAGGATTGTATTGGATTTTGTATAATATAGAACTTGATTCTTAAAATATTTTTGTATAATAGAGTATAATCAGAGATAAAAATAGAGCACTAACCTAAAAATATCAATTTTCTATTAGTCATGAGTATTTATTTGTTAATATGGACTAGTTACTAATATTACACTTTATTTTCGTGTTTTTGGAGCTGGCTTTGATTTTATTACGTTGAAGAGGTTGGTAATATTGGTGGAAACCCGATTGTGACTGATTGAGGGGGAATATTGGCTTGTTGTGATTTATTTAAGAGACATAAAAATTTTGGATAGGTCAAAAATAGGGAAAACTCTGTCCATTTTTGTGTAAATTACAGATAAGGCTTACTTGGGAGTACTGCTCCTAAGCGCCGGTCAATTTCCTAAATTGGGTCATGAAGCAGACCAAATGTAATATTCTATTTTGTATTAATTTCTTTTAAATTTAGTTCACCATCTAACATGGCTTTTGTATTACAGAAACGAAATACTATTGGAGGCGAGTCTACTCTAAAAAGAGGGAGAGGTAGACCAAGGAAAACAACTAATTTATCTGTTGTTAATGCGCCTGATACTGCATCAGGACTGAACTCTTCTAACTCAACCAAACTACGCAGACCACCAAAACTCCAAGAGCATTGCTAGGAAACAT
This sequence comes from Nicotiana knightiana, assembly GCA_005239525.1. Classification (NCBI taxonomy): domain Eukaryota; kingdom Viridiplantae; phylum Streptophyta; class Magnoliopsida; order Solanales; family Solanaceae; genus Nicotiana; species Nicotiana knightiana. Next base: position 64,578 of record ML405912.1, read on the forward strand.
CCGAAAAATCCGACACCTGACGAACACCCAAAGAACTAATTGTATCCCTTACCATGCCGATCCGACCTACCACCAGGTTGCCCCATTTGCCCAAGTTTCTTCTGACTTACCTTCAAATTGATACTTCTTCCTGCCGTAATACCACAAATTTGCAACCCAGACTCACCACACCCGACCCAAGCATATAACCATACCGCCTAAGGCTCATAAGCCGCCGAATACTCTCTCCCAATTATCCCCCAAAGTACAACATTCAAATTAATACACTGAAGGGACTTCCTGCGAATCTAAAGCCATTACCTTCACCTTCCTGATACCGATATGTAGAATACCACAAGTCTTGACATCCTCTAACATAAATCTCAATCACACTGACCCATAGACAGAATCGACCTGACCCGTTTGCACACTAACATATTAGGAAATTAATCCACTCACTTGAAATCACAAGAAAATCCATACGCTGCACACACTACACCTTTTTACAATTTCCACTAAATCATTTAATAGAACCCAAATTTCCCAACAAAGCACAGTACAACCTATATCGAAGAAATTTCCCTTACTCGTGACATTCCCAGACCCTATTCCTGCAGGTCATAACTGATTTACCAATATACCTCGAACTGAAACCAATACCACACATAATCATGTAATCAACTTATCAATAATGAACTCCCCCACTTGGCTCAAAGCCAAGGATCAAGACAACCAAGACTATGCCCACACATTATCACTACCACCATGTTGTGGTGGGATTCAACTAAATCCTTCATAAGCTTATATGATCCAAACCATCTAACACTCAATTCAATTGCCAATCTCGCATCCACCATTGCAATTGTCACGTCAACTTACAAAAGCGATCTAAACTTCAATTACAACATATCTTTTACTAGTAGAAGAGAACTTATTACGGAACTACATTGGGACCACACGCCCTGGGACAACCCGCAGGAGATACCCCTGCTCGCTTAACCTCAATTGTTATCTCTCCATACCCTTTTGAAGACCAAAACTAACTCGCAATCACTACACCTTCCTGTATCTGAACACAACAACGCCTACCATCGAGGCATCACAATACGCGGTAAAACCTAAAGCCGATGGCAGAACTAACACTGGAGCGGTGGTCATAGAAATCTCGAGCTTCTAGAAGCTCTACCCACACATGACTGACCATATGGATACCCTCATTGGACACCACGTGTCCCAAGAATGCTACTGAACTTAGCCAAACTTCATACTCGGAAAATTGGCATAGAGCCTTTCCTCCCTGAATCCTTATAATTCCATCCTCAAATACTGAGTATGCTACACCCGGCTACGCGAATATGCTAGGACGCCATCAATGAATACAATAACAAGGAGCGCTAATACGGCTGGAATACACCGTCAATCAAATACATGAACGTTACTCGGGAAAATGATCAACTCAAAAGACATCACCAAGAACTCATAACCCAACAGAAAAATCTGCTTCACTCCACAACTACACAATATGAGAGGTCTTCCTACATATTCACAGCTCAAGGTCACATACCAAATCGAGACAGAAATCAAACACTCAATAAATCTTACCACATTTCCGGCCAACCCTTTCAATACATTTCACAGTCTGAACACATCTAACCATCAATTCACCCCCACCACATAGGCATCTAGTCACCAATTCTCATCAATAAGAACACCAACAGACATACAAGTCCCCAATTACATGTGCCCACACAACAAAAATCTCGGCAATCAAGCCACAGAATAAATCCGGCCTCAAGTCTTTCAGACATACCCATTACCAACATGCCAAAAATCATATCTCATCCATGGAAGCCACAAGCCGTCGATGCACAACAGATACCAAGCGCTCTCGTGCGCGTTCGAATACATGGAAGGAATTCAAGAGTTAGCGCTCTTGGCTGAATACAATGGATTCGCACGATAAGAATTTTAAAAATGTGAGATTTTCCTAAGGGTTCCGCAACCTCTCGAAGATAATTAAAGACGTCTCCATATCGATCCGCAAGACTCTACTAAACCTGCTCATGACCGGTGAGTCCTATGTAACCTAGCGCTCTGATACCAATCTATCACGACCCCAAATCCAGGCCAGTCGTGATGGTGCCTATCATGGAACTAGGCCAGCTAAAACTTCACACAAATCATAATGATCTTCCCTTTTACCTCCTACTATACCGATTACCCACAAAGTTTCCCTTAAACATTTGAAAAACAATCAAAACTATACTGAATAATAAATACAACCTCTGAGAACCCGGAGTCACTGGTCATGAGCATCTACATAAATATATAACTCAATGAAAATAAATTCTATAATATTAAACAAGAGAGGGAGCAGGACTGCGGACGCATGTAGCCACCTTGCAAACCTCCGAGGATCTCTGGAACAGATATATAGTTCACCCTGCCCTAACACTTGGATCTGCACACAAGGTGCAGAGAGTAATGTCAGTACGCCAAATCAGTAGTAATGAAAAGAAATCAGGTCTGAGCAGCAAGAAACACATAAAATCAATGTTATCAATTCGCAATATACACGGCCTTACATTCCAGTAGGTATAACATAGATATACGTAATCATCATGTCTTAAAACTCAACTTCATAAAAAGTCCTTTAAAGAATGCACATTTTTAACAAGTTTAAAACAAGGGATTTGGTATGCAAATAAATGCAGCGAAATCATAGTAGCCCCTCGGGAAAAAACATGTTTCATAATCATCCCCTCGGGCATGCCTCACAATCCCTCAACACCTCACAATCACTCAGCACCTCACAGTCACTCATGCCTCCCAATCACTCATCACACGCACTCGATGTACTCATTGGGGGTGTGTACAGACTCCGGAGGGGATCCTTCAGCCCAAGCGCTAATATCACTCAGCACCTCACCATCACTCTTGTCCCCGGCCACACTTGGTGGAACCACTCGAAAAGCCCCTCGGGCGAAGTAGTAGAACGGGGTACTCGACCCGAAAACATCATTTTAATGCTCATGTAGTGTAAATCAGGCTGAGTTTCAAATAAAACATTATGCACAATGATGCTGAGTAAAATCATCAACAGGTAGTGAGGAAAACAACATTAAAATGCCCTCAAAGGGTCTAAACAGATCAGCACGAGGCCCCAAACACGGCTTATAGCCCAAATATTGCACAAACCTTTAGAACATAATTTAACATAAGGTTTTGAGTAAATAAGCAATTCATTAGTCACCGCGGAGAGGACTTAGTCCAATCCAAAAATCGGTATGCGCCACATATTCTTCATCCCACATGTGCGCCATTCCAAATTCAGTGAGAAAATAGTGCAGTCCGGGGTTCCATACCCTCAGGACAAGATTTATAACAATTACTTACCTCTACCGGGCCACAACACTAGTCCGCTATGCTTTTTCCCCTCAAATTAGCTCCCGATTGCTCCGAATCTAGCCAAAACCAGTTAACGTTATCAATATATACTCAAGGAACACAACCCAATCGAAAATTATCAATTTATACAAAAATCTCGAATTTCGGCAAAACCCAAGACCCGGGCCCACATCTCGGAATTCGATAATTTTTACATCACAAGAATCCTTATCCTCCCACGATACCGTACATACGAAGAACACTAAAATCGGACCACAATTGCCCACTCAAATCCTCAAAAGAAAAATCACATTCCTATGCACCCTTCTTCCCCAATTTGGTTAAATTTCTAGAATTTTTGTTGTTTAATCACTTAAAAATTGACATAGAAACGTGTTATGAAGTTGAAATTCTTACCTCAAGATGATTTCCCTTGATTCCCCTTCAATTTTCTTTCAAAAGCTCTCAAGTCCGCATGCAACAATGCAGAAAATGACAACCAAATTCGCACTTCTGACCTTTTAAACATTCTGCCCAGCTAAAATAATTCCTTCACTGGGATCGTAAACTTTGGCACGCGATCACGAAGAACAAACTTGCTGCCCCATCAATTTACCTTACGCGATCACAGACAACCTCACACGATCGCGATTTATCAATACCCAAACCCACGCGATCACAAACCTTTCCACGCGATCGCGAAGAAAAAAGCTCAACTCACCCACGCGCCCCTTTAACTCTACGCCATCGCAAGCAAGACCACGTGCTCGCACTGGCCAAGCACTCATACTCATGCGATCGTAAACCAGTCCACGCGATCGCGATTAAAAAAATCCTGCCTCACCAATTAACCCTACACGATCGCAAACATCCTCACTCGATCGCGTAGAAGGAAACCAGAACCTTACACCAGCAGCAATCTGCCTAGATTTCAAGCCAAAAGTTGGTCTGTTAACCATCTGAAACACACCCGAGGCCCTTGGGACCTCAACCAAACATACCAACATATCCCACAACATCATTCAAACTTAGTCTAGCCTTCGAAACACCAAAAACAACACGAAAACACCAAATTTACATCACATTCAAACCTAGGAACTTTTAAACTTCCAAATTTTGCCAACTACGTCGAAACCAACCAAAACACCTCTGATTGACCTGAAATTTTGCAGACATATCCAAATGACATTATGGAACTGCTCGAACTTCCGGAATTTCATTTCGACCCCGATAGCCTATTTTCCACTGCCAACCGGAAATCACCAAAAACTAACTTTCGCCAATTCAAGCCTAATTCTACACCGGGCATCACAAAAATATTCTGAACACACTCCTAATTCCCAAATTACCTAACGAAGCTATCTGAGCTATAAAGTCTGCATTCCGAGGTCGTTCACCAATAATTCAACTCACAGTTGACTTTCTCAACTATTAGGCTACCTTGAGAGACTAATTGCCTTAATGTCACCATGACTACTCTGAACCCGAACCAATCGACCCAACACACATAAATGAAGCTGAACCACATAAAATGAAGCAGAAACGGGGGAAGCAAGGTTAAATTCTCGGAACGACCGGCCAGGTCGTTACATCTTCCCCCACTTAAACATGCGTTCGTCCTTGAATGTGCCAAGAGTTGAATTCCAACACTATCACACTGTTACGTAGCTTACAATGCACATACCCGAGGGTGAACCCACGTCACCCTATCCAATATAGGTACAATAGCACAATACCGCTGAAATTTCAAAATCTAAATCCTAACCCATAAACCTTAGCACCGAATTCCCACTTCTGAAATGATATATAAGATCGAAATTTCCATAACTATAAACTGAACAAGCCTGAACATGCTGAATCAAGCCATATACGCACCCCAGATGAAATCACATAAAACACCGCGTGACCCAACTCTCATATCAATAACCCTTAACCTCAATAACTGCTCAGAACAACCCAATACTGGTACACCACCTCTTATCAGGAAATACCTCGCTCTAACACTCCAATATACTTCCGATGATGAAAGAAGCACATAGAACTAACAACCATTCGTCCGATCAGCCAGACATGAAACTCTCCCGTCCCAAACAGGAATTATAGCAGATTTCTATGCCGACTCCCGATATAAGTCCTTCCAACTATGCTGTAGAAAATTCCGAAAATATTCATTCCCAGGTCCGATGACATCCTCTCATCCATCATAACCACCCTGAAGACATGACACTAACCATTCAACACATCGATAAAATTCGAAGCCAAAACCTGTGCAACTTGGGCACTTAACAAGAACTTCCCAATGTAATCAAATTATACAAAAGATCCAAATGAGAGGACTATCCTCCCATTACAAAATTACCATCACCATATCATACTAACAGCCTGGCACACAAAAATAAATACATGAATCCGATACCAAAGGTCATACCCCTACATAACTCCGCTACACTGTGCGATCTTATTCAACCGTTGGTCAACTTGGAATATTTCAAGACACCTTGCCCAAAAATCAATAACCACTCGAAAATCGACATCAAGCACTCAAAGTGTATTTCCATAACCACGGGGGAAACCATACGATACCATGCCACCCGACACAAGAGATATATAACCAACACGCCTCAATCCCCCAATGCCCAATTACTTACCTCACCCAAATCTAGCTATAAAGCCCAATTAGAACCGCACCATATGTGCATATAACCAATAATAACCACTCCACCCAACATACCGCACATGCCATGCCAACCTACGAAAAACACGGGAACTCCATGATCCCTTCTAAGCCACAAGCAACTACATACCCAACTAGCTAAGAATTTCCATTTGATCCCATTTAGAAACAAACTCACTACACGCCACAAGAAAATATGCACCCTTAACCGCGGTAGAAATCACCAGGAACTATCTGAAATCCCATTTGCACAACACCAAACCATCAGGATTGAACTCTTCTAACTCAACCAAACTACGCAGACCACCAAAACTCCAAGACCATTGCTAAGAAATATCCGAAAAACCTACCACTTGACGAACTATCACGCCTCGAAATCCCACCATCGGGCCGTGATGGCGTCTAACGTTGAACCCGCTAGAAAAGCCTACGTATATAGCTAAACTAGCATAATAATCTCAAAAAAAAATTCAGAATAAGCTAAAACAATTTGAAATTTAATCCGCGGATTAAATACAGTTCCGAGTTAAGTAAGGACAATCATAATACAACAATGCAAAAATTTCCCAAAACCTGGAGTCACAAACTCACGAACTGTCTAAGAGTGCTAAATACATGTTTCAAAGGAAATACATGTCTTCCTTTGAAGCTAAAGGAAAAACAAGACAGAATCGAAGACAAAGGGATGGAAGAGACGCCAAGGGCGGGTATACCTTGAAGCCTCTATGATGAGCTGGAAGACACTCCCACAAATGATGTCCTCTGGGTCCGGCTGCATGATCTGCACAACATAAAGAAGTGCAGGTGTAGCATCAGTACAACCGACCCCATGTACTGAGTAAGTGCCTAGCCTAACCTCGGCGAAGTAGTGACGAGGCTAGAACCAGACTACCAAATAAACTTGTGCAGTTCAAATAAATAGATATACATATACACACAGATAAGAAACATAGGGAGGAAAAAATGAATAAAGGAAGGGGGACATGCTGTGGGGAGATAAAAGTTTTGTATAAGTTAATCTCAATAAGGAAAAGAAACAACAAGCTAGCATATCAATAAGGACAAGAAATCACAAACTTGCACGGCATCACCCTTTGTGCTTTTACTCTCGTCCTCACTATGCAATGTATAATCTAATCGATGTGAATCATGGCACGACATCACCCTTCGTGCTTTTACTCTCTTTCCTCACTGTATAATCAATGAATATGGTACGGAATGGGACATCGTACGGCACGACATTACCCTTCATTTTTTACACTCTTTCCTCACAGTGCACAACATCACCCTTCGTGCTTTATTACTCTTCCTTTCCCAAACAACAATCACTAACAAGGGCAAGGGAGTAAACAGAATAGAATAGAAATCCCGGCAAGGGAACATCAATTAAACAATTAAATCCCGGCAAGGGAACAATACAGTAATCTCAACATCCCAACAAGGGAGGCAATATAAAACAATGCACGACATCACCCTTCGTGCTTTACTCCCATTCTCACCAAGACAAGTGTGCGGCATCACCCTTCGTGCTTTAACACTCTTCCTCACCGAAACAGCAATCACAATCAAGGACAAGGAAGTAAACAGAATAGAAATAGAAATCCCGGCAAGGGAACAACAATTAAACAATTAAATCCCGACAAGGGTAACATCAATTAAACATTTAAATTCCAGCTAGGTAACAACAATTAAACAATTAAATCCCGGCAAGGGTACCATCAATAACTCTTTCTCTTTCTTTCACTTTCATTTCCATGATTTATTCTATTACTTGAGCCAATGCTCCAAAGATTACAATTGTTTCATAAACCTTCATCGTTCGTGTTACAGTCCGAGCTAATGCTCCAAAGGATGTAATATCTTATTTTTCTTCATTATTGATTTCACAACTTGAGCCAATGCTCCAAAAACGTAATATCTCATATTTCTTCATTATTGATTATAATTTTGAGCCAATGCTCCAACAGAGTTTACAGAATACGATTCCCTTTACATATTCTTCACAACATATAGAAATCATCAATTAAGCATCGAAATTACTATAAAATCAAAATATTCACAATATGAGGACTCACGGTCATGCTAGACACCAATGTATAGATACTCGTCACCATGCCTATACATCATATTTGACAATTAGCAAGTAGCAAACTATACTCAACTCTTATTCCCTCAAGCTAAGGTTAGACCAAACACTTACCTCGGGTCTAAAGAATAGCAATCAACCCTCTAACAACGCCTTTCCTTTAGGATTCGACTCCGGAATGGTATTATCTAGGCATAATCAACTCAAGTACATCAATAAGGATTTAAAGATTCAATTACATGGCCTAATTAACCATTTCCTAGCATTCTTTGAAAATTAACAAAATTCGACCCCGAGACCGCTCGCTCAGATTCTTGCAATTCTCGAAGAGAACACTCACCCAAAGCCTAAGGATCATAAATATACGATTTTTACTTTATTTCATGGTCGATTCACAGAAGATTCTAAGGTGATTAGAAGTTCTAGGTTACTACCCAATTTCTTGAATTTTTGCACTAATTTGTGTGGTTAATTAAGCTAAGATGCATGCATGAAACTAATTTATGGAGGGAATTTACTTAACTTACAAGACCTGGTCGAAAGCTCTTAAAAATGGTGGAAATCGTATCCCTTACCATGTCGATCCGACCTACCACTAGGTTTCCCCATTTACCCAAGTTTCTTCTGACTTACCTTCAAATTGATACTTCTTCCTGCCGTAATACCACAAATTTGAATCCCAGACTCACCACACGCGACCCAAGCATATAACCATATCGTCTAAGGCTCATAAGCCGCCGAATACTCTCTCCCAATTATCCCCAAAAGTACCACATTCAAATTACTTACCCTGAAGAGACTTCCTGCGAATCTAAAGCCATTACCTTCACCTTCCTGATACCGATATGTAGAATACCACAAGTCTTGACATCCTCTAAGCCAAGGATCAATACAGCCAAGTCTATGCCCACACATTATCATTACCACCATGCTGTGGTGGGATTCAACTAAATACTTCATAAGCTTATATGACCCAAACCATCTAGCACTCAAGTCAATTTCCAATCTCCCATCCACCATTGTAATAGTCACGCCAACTTTCACAAGCGATCTAAACTCCAATTACAACATATCTTTTACTGGTAGAAAGGAACTTATTACGGAACTACATAAGGACCACACGCCCTGGAACAACCCGTAGGAGATACCCCTGCTGGAGACCAGAACTAACACGCAATCACTACAACTTCCTGTATATGAACACAACAACGCCTACCCTCGAGGTATCACAATACGCGGTAAAACCTGAAGCCGATGGCAGTACTAACACTGGAGCGGTGGTCACAGAAATCTCAAGCTTCTGGAAACTCTACCACACATGACTGACCACATGGATACCCTCACTGGACACCATGTGTCCCAAGAATGCTACTGAACTGAGCCAAACTTCATACTCGGAGAATTGGCATAGAGCCTTTCCTCCCTGAATCCTTATAATTCCATCCTCAAATACTGAGTATGCTACGCCCTGCTACGCGAATATGCCAGGACGCCATCAATGAATACAATAAAAAGGAGCGCCAATACGGCTGAAATACACCGTCAAACAAATACATGAATGTTACTCAGGCAAATCATCAACTGAAAAGACATCACCAAGAACTCATAACCTAACAGAAAAATCTGCTTCACTCCACAACTACACAACATTTGAGGTCTTCCGACATATGCACAACTTAGGGTCACATACCAAATCGAGACAGAAATCAAACACTCAATAAATCTTACAACATTTCCGGCCAATCCTTTCGACACATTTCACAGTCTGAACACATCTAACAATCAATTCACCCCCACCACATAGGCATCTAGTCACCAATTCTCATCAAGAAGAACATGAACGGACATACAAGTCCCCAATTACATGTGCTCACACAACAAAAATCTCGACAATCAAGCCACAGAATAAATCCGACCTCAAGTCTTCCAGACTGGCCCATTACCAACATGCCAAAATCACATCTCATCCATGGAAGCCACAAGCCGTCGATGCACAACGAATACCAAGTTCCCTCGTGTGCGTTCGAATACATGGAAGGAATTCAAGAGATACGCTCTTGGCTGAATACAATGGATTCGCACGACAAGAATTTTAAAAATGTGAGATTTTCCTAAGGGTTCCGTAGCCTCTTGAAGATAAGTATAGATGTCTCCATATCGATCCGTAAGACTCTACTAAACCTGCTCATGATTGGTGAGTCCTATGTAACCCAGCGCTCTGATACTAATCTGCCACGACCCCAAATCCAGGCCAGTCATGATGGCGCCTATCATGGAACTAGGCCAGCCAAAACTTCACTCAAATCATAATGAACTTCCCTTTTACCTCCTACTATACCGATTACCCATAAAGTTTGCCTTAAATTTTAAAAAATAATCAAAACTATACTGAATAATAAATACAATCCTCGAGAACCCGGAGTCACTGGTCATGAGCATCTACATAAATACACAACTCAACAAAAATAAATTCTATAATATTAAACAAGAGAGGGAGCATGACTGAGGATGCATACACCCACCTTGCAAACCTCCGAGGATCTTTGGAACTGATATACACCTCACCCTGCCCTAACACCTTAATCTGCACACAAGGTGCAGGGTGTAATGTGAGTACGCCAACTCAGTAGTAATGAAAATAAATCAGGTCTGAGCAGCAAGAAACACATAAAATCAATGTTATCAAGTCACAATATACACAACCTTACTTTCCAATAGGTATAACATAGATATACATAATCATCATGTCTTAAAAATCAACTTCATAAAAAGTCCTTTAAAGAATGCACATTTTTAACAACTTTAAAACAAATGATTTGGTATTCAATGAATGCAGAGAAATCATAGTAGGCCCTCGGGTAAAAACATGTTTCATAATCATCCCCTCGGGCATGCCTCACAAACCCTCAGCACCTCACAATCACTCAAAACCTCACAGTCACTTATGCCACCCAATCACTCATCACTCGCACTTGGTGCGCTCACTGGGGGTGTGTACAGACTCCGGAGGGGATCCTTCAGCCCAGGCGCTAATATCACTCAGCACCTCACCATCGCTCTTGGCGCTCGGCCACACTCGGTGGAACCACTCGAAAAGCCACTCGAGTGAAGTAGTAGAACGGGGTACTCGACCCGAAAACATCATTTTAATGCTCATGTAGTGTAAATCAGGTGAGTTTCAGATAACACATTATGCACAATGATGCTGAGTAAAATCATCAACAGGTAGTGAGGAAAACAGCAGTAAAACTCCCTTAAAGGGTCTAAACAGATCGACACGAGGCCCCAAACACGACTTATAGCCCAAATATTTCACAAACCTTTAGAACATAATTTAACATAAAAGTTTGAGTAACTATGCAATTCATTAGTCGCCGCGAAGAGGACTTATTCAAATCCAAAAATCAGTACGCGCCACATATTCGTCATGCGACATGTGCGCCATTCCAAATTCAGTGAGAAAATAGTGCAGTCCGATGTTCCATACCCTCAGGACAAGATTTATAACCATTACTTATCTCTAGTGGGCCACAACACTAGTCCACTATGATTTTTCCCCTAAAGTTGGCTCCCAATTTCTCCAAATCTAGCCAAAACCAGTTCACATTATCAATATATACTCAAGGAACACAACCCAATCGAAATTTATCAATTTATACAAAAATCTCGAAATTCGGCCAAATCTGAGCCCCGAGCCCACATCTAGAAATTCTATAATTTTTACATCAAAAGAATCCTTATCCTCCCACGATACCGTACATACCAAGAACACTAAAATCGGACCACAATTGTCCACTCAAATCCTCAAAACAAAAATCACATTCCCATGCACCCTTCTTCCCCAATTTGGTTAAATTTCTAGAATTTTTGTGGCTTAATCACTTAAGAATTGACGTACAAATGTGTTATGAAGTTGAAATTCTTACCTCCACATGATTTCCCTTGATTCCCCTTCAATTTTCTTTCAAAATCTCTCAAGTCCGCATGCAACAATGGAGAAAATGACAACCAAATTTGCACTTTTGGCCTTTAAAACATTCTACCCAGCTTAAATAATTCCTTCACTGGGATCGCAAACTTTGGCACGCGATCGCGTAGAACAAACTTGCTGCCCCATCAATTTACCTTATGCGATCACAGACAACCTCACGCGATCGCGATTCATCAAGACATAAACCCACGCGATCGCAAACCATTCCACGCGATCGGGAAGAACAAAACTAAATTCTCCCACGCGCCCCTTTAACTCTACGCGATCGCAAGCAAGACCACGCGATCGCACTGACAAAACACTCATACTCATGCGATCACGATTAACAAAAACCTGCCTCACCAATTAACCCTACGCGATCGCAAACATCCTCATTCGATCACGTGGAAGGAAACCAGAACCTTACACCAGCAGCAATCTGCCCAGATTTCAAGCTAAAAGTTGGTCCGTTAACCATCCGAAACACACCCGAGGCCCTCGGGACCTCAACCGAACATACCAACATATCCCACAACATCACTCAAACTTAGTCGAATCTTCGAAACACCAAAAACAATACGAAAACACCAAATTTACATCAAATTCAAGCCTAAGACCTTTGAAACTTCCAAATTTCGCCAACTACGTCGAAACCAACCAAAACACCTTCGATTAACCTCAAATTTTGCAAACATATCAAAAATGACATTATGGAACTGTTCCAACTTCCGAAATTCCATTCCGACCCCAATAGCCTATTTTGCACTGCCAACTGAAAATTGCCAAAAACTAACTTTCGCCAATTCAAGCCTACTTCTACAACGTACATCAAAAAAATATTCTGAACACACTCCTAATTCCCAAATAACCTAATGAAGCTATACGAGCCATAAAATCCGTATTCCGAGGTCGTTCACCAATAAGTCAACTCTCAATTGACTTTCTCAACTATTAGGCTACCTTGAGAGACTAATTGCCTCAATGCTCACCATGACCACTCTTAAACCAAACCAACCGACCCAACACACATAAATGAATCTGAACCACATAAAATGAAGCGGAAACGGGGGAAGCAGGGCTAAATTCTCGGTAGGACCGGCGAGGTCGTTAAAATAATCTTAAGGATTGTATTTGATTTTATATAATATAGGACTTGATTCTTAAAATATTTTTGTATAATAGGATCATATATGATTCTACATAATATATTTGTATAATTAAAGGTTCAGATATGATTTGGTGTACACATGCATAAATACTTGTATTAGAAAAATACAAAACTCAAGCCATTCTAAATTGTATCAGTTAAGCCATAGTGATCCTTTACCTTCCAAACTCCATTTTTCTCTGTTTTCATCTTCAATTTACACTTCTAATAAAAACCACCACCTCCTTACTTAACAGTTATTTTTCTTCCTTTTATTCCATCTCCAGTCATGTCCTCTGAAGCTTTTCCCACTTCTCCCGCTGATATCTCTTCTACTCAAATTTGCAATGTCAACAAAATGGTTGTTATTCCCATTTCATGACCCAAAAAATTCAACTAGTTGTGATGGCACCTAACTCAACCTACTAGATAAGCCAACTAATAATTATTCAATTCCAATAATACTTAATAAGACAATTAAGTAAAAGAAATTATTTGAGTCTTATACATTTCTCAAGGAATAGTAGTACAAATCATGAGCTTCTAAGATTAAAATTTAAAAAGCTGGTATGAAATAAATACATCATCTGTTCAAAATGAACGTAAACAGATTTTTATAAACCCAAGGATACCTTGAACAAGAGGTAACTACAATCGGAATGCAGGTACGTCTTCAATTATAGCTCCCGTAGATCACAACAACATCAACAACCAACATCTGCACGCAAGGTGCAGAAGTGTAGTATGAGTACAACCAACCCCATGTACTCAATAAGTAACAAACCTCACCGTAGGTTGAAAGTAGTGACGAGCTGAAACAAAGGTCGGGTCAAACACCAATAGCCAACAGTTCATAATAACGTAATGCAAGTAATAAAAGAAGTAACTCAGAGATAAAAAGCTCAACTTATTCATAGTTCCCGAAAATTGTTCCCTTTTCAAGTATATCAGTGAAAACCCAAGTCTTTTACTGAAATTGACAAAAAACATGAGTAAGATTGAAAATTGTAATTTTTCTCAAAAGCTTTCCACTGTAGTTGCTTCATTTTCAAATGGAATGAAGAAAATACATCTCTATGCCTATATGTCAATATGTGTGAGAACTCATGGATGATGTGATACCGTACAACATGAGAAAAATGCATATTTATGCATGTATGGCAAGTGTGCATGTTAAATATGCAACGTAGTGATAAAACCATATGCATACTCTCAGAGTATCAATTCACTCAGTCCTCCCAGCCACTCAGTCCTCACAAGCACTCAATCCTCAGCACTTGCACTCAGTAGGTACTTGCGCTCACTGGGGTATGTACAGACTCCGTAGGGGATCCTTCAGCCAATCGCTATAACAACACAATCCTGACATAAATTAGTAAAACATGCTGCAGTGTTCAGCCCACTCCCATCATAAATTAATAAAACATGATGCGGCGTGCAACCCAAACCCATAAACAACCTCACCATCAGGCCCTCGGCCTCACTCGGTCATCAATCTCTCCACTCTCTCGGGCTCTCAATGTCATGAAAAATCAGCCCAAAAATAATGATGTGATGTATCAACAAATGAAAACAGAGACTGGGATATGATTTGCATATGAATACGTATGACATGAGTATAATAATGCAATGTAAGCAGGTAACTCAATAGCATAAATGACCCCAATGGGTCCCAACAGGAAAAGCATGTAGCCTAGACATAGTTTCTACACGGGTCACAACTCAAGAGGTCAAATACTTAAAGATTTCATGTTTACAGATGCTATCAGGTAACTACACAATGCCAGAGAAATAAAGAAATCACAATTCACATGTAGCACGTCCCCACGCCCTTCACCTAGCATGTGCGTCACCTCAACACCAAACACATAATACGTAATTCGGGGTTTCATACCCTCGTCACCAAGTTTAGAAGTGTTACTTACCTCAAAAAAACTAAATCCAATGCCGAGCAAGCCAAACGATGCCCCAAATATACCATCACGCGTGTACCGACCTCTGAAGAGCTCGAAAGTAGCCAAAAGCAATTCAAATACATCAAATAATGCCACAGAAAACAAACCCAATTGATAAAGGTCGATTCTTTAACCAAAAGCCCAAGATCGGCCATGAACTCCAACCCGGACCCACACCTCGGAACCCGGTAAAACTCACAAAATCCGCCAGCTAATTCAATTACGAGTCCAACCATACAAGTTTCACTCAAATCTGACTCATAATCGATTTTCAAAACTCAAATATTCACTTTATGAAGCTTCCGGCTAAAACCCTCAATTTTCTCTTTAAAATTCATCAACCAATTTCCAAAAGGATGGTAGATTCATGAAATAAGATCAAAACCAAGTGTAGAATACTTACCCCAATCCTTGTGATGAAAATTGCGTCAAAAGTTTGCCTCAATCCGAGTCCCACATCTCAAAATATGAAGAAAGAACCAAAACCCTTGATTTATAGTTTCTGCCTAGCAGTTTCCGCATTTGCAGACAAATGAGCAACTTATGCCACAAGACTTCCGCTCCTACGCCAAATACCGCTTCTGCCACGAGCCATCACTTCAACGTGGCCGCAGATGTGCCCCTTACTTCCGCTTCTGCGGTCTGCCTCACCAGCTCAAACCTCTCTTCTGCGACTCCTTTGTTTCTTCTGTGACGATCGCACCTGTGTATATTAGATGCATGTGCGATCACACCAGATCTGCCACCAGCAAACTTTTCCAAAAATAATCCAAAAAAAAAAAACCAAACCTCGTCCATAACATTCTCGAGCCCCTCAACCTCGTCCGAACATAACAACAAGTCCCAAACATAATACAAACCTACTTGAGACCTCAAGTCACAAATAACAACACCAAAATAATGAATCGCACCTCAACTCAAACTTAATGACTTTTGAACATTTCAACTTCCATATCTCGTGTTGAAACATAGCAAATCAACCCTGAATGCCTCGAAATTTTGCACACAAGTCCCAAATGACATAACGAAGAAATGCAATTCCCGAAACCACAATCCGAATTCGATATCCACAAAGTCAACTTCTAGTCAAACTTATGAACTTTCCAAACCTTCGAATTTCCAACTTTTGCCAATTTATGCTGAAATCTTCTAGAAACATCCAAATGCAAATCTGGGCATACGCTCAAGTCCAAAATTACCATCCGGACCTAACGGAACCATCAAACCTCCATTCCAAGGTCAAATTCATGAAAGTCAAACTTGGTTAACTCTTCCAACTTAAAGCTTCAACAATGAAATTCATTCTTCCCAAATCGATTGCAAATAACTTGAAAACCAAAACCGACTATTCACACAAGTCATAATACATCATACGGAGCTACTCGTACCATCAAATTATCGAGTGAAGTGAGAATGCTCAAAACGACTGGTCGGGTCGTTACATCCTCCCTCACTTAAACATACGTTTATCTTCGAACGTGCCAAGAGTATTTCTTAAGCCGTCAAATCACTATGTAACCTTGCCATGCACATACCCGGGGGTGATGTCACGTCACCCTATTTCATATAGGTCCGACAACACAACATTAATGAAGATCATTACTTCAACCTTATCCCGTAAACCACAGAATCCAATTTCCAACATCCGAAATATCCTATAAAACCCAAACATCGCATCCACACATTGTATAAGTATGAACAAGTTGTATCAATTACAAGCAAACTACATTCTCAATTAGCCAGGAACCTTCCATTTAATCTCATCCAGGAGAAAATCACAATATGCAACATGTTCCTCACGCTAGTAGGAAATATCCACCTCGAACCGTGATAGAAATCATTGAGAACTCTTTGGAAATCCATTCGCACATAACCGAACCATCAGAACTCAATTTGTTTAACTCTACCAGCCACGTGGGTCGCCAAAACCCAAGAGCATTGCCACAAAACACCTGTAGAGTCTCACCACATCATAAGTACTCAATGAATTGATCATACCTATTCTAGTGCTGATCCAACTAACTACCAAACTGTCCTATTTCTCTGAGTTCCTTCAGAATTACCCTCAAGGTGACACTTCTGCTTGCCAGAACACAACGATCCTTAACCAAAACTCACCCCATGAGATCCTAGAATAAAATCACACTACCCTAAAGCCCATAAGCCGTTGAGTTCTCTCTTAAGCACCCCAAAGCACTACAACTGATACACCCACTCTGAAGAGACCTTATGTGAACCCAAAATCATTTTCTTCACCTTTTTGACAATAAAGTGTAAAATCCACAGTGATATAAAAATGCCACATGTATCAACACCATCCAATGCAAATCTCAGATTCTAGCCATAGACCAATCCAAAATTCTCAATTGCTACATATTAATCTTCAATCCGTCAGAACAATTCTCAAAAGTCATCCACTTTCAAATCTCAATTGCACTTCCCCAAACAGGCCAAGTGACTTGTGCCCCATTAGTACGACGACACCTAAAGACGTAACCCCTCCTTAATGCAACCCAACAAATTCCTACTCCATGCACAGTCATTCTTCACAAATAACCACTCAATCATTCCATGATTTCCATATACGTATAGAGTGTAGTACAACCCTTTTCCAGAAATTCCCTTACTCGAGTAATCCTCAATCTCAAACTCTACAAGTCATAACTGATTCACAAGTATACCTCAAACTGAAACCAATACAACACATAACCATGGAATCAACTCGTCGATGGCAGACTCCCCCACTTGGCTCAAATCCATGGAATAAAATAACTTACAATAAACATACTTCATGACTGCCATAATACCATAATGAGATTCAACTAAATCCTTCATAAGCTCATGTAACACAAACCGTCTAATACCTCAAATCATCTGCAAATCACGCATTCACCCTTGTGATGGTCATTTAAACTAGTACAACCGATCCAAACTCAAATCGCACAAATATAACCCACTGGTAGAAAAGAAAGCCTCCACATAACATCATAAATCACATATCTGTAGATTACCTCTCAAGTTATAACCCACCTACTTAGCCTCAAATTGACATCTCTTTATACCTTTTCACAGCCACTAGTACTACGCAATCACTTATTCTTCTTAAGTCTGAACCCACAATTAGAAAATCATGAAAAATTATTCCAATACACTCATAACTCGAGACTATACGTCATATCAAGACAAAAATAAAGCACCCAATAGTCCTTTTTACATCTCAAGTAAACGCTTCTCGTCACATTCAAACCATGTTGACACATCTCGTAGTCACATCATACTCATCACATAGCTATCCAGCCACCTAACGAGCCACAAATTCAACTCATAGGGACAGTATCGGAAATATAAGTCCATAAATACATGCTCACACAACTAACATCCCTATGCTCAAGCTACAGTCAAAACCCGTCCTCAAGTCTTCCAAACAGGCCCATCATCAGCACACAGAAATAACGTCTCGCACCTCGTACATGGAATCATAAGACATCGATTGCAAAGCTGATACCGAGCGCTCATATACGCATACGAACGCATGGAAGGAATATAAAGAGTTACGCTTCAAGCAGAATCAATGTCGCACGATAAAGAAAGACAGATGGGAAGTTTATCCTAATTGCCCTGTAACCTCTCGAAGATAGGTATGGACGTCATCATACCAATCTGCAAGACTCTACTAGACACTTACTCATGAGTTGTAGAAACTATCAACCTAGAGCTCTGATACCAACTTGTTATGACCCAAAATACAACTAGTTGTCATGGTGCCTAACCAAACCCGCTAGGTACGCCAACTAATAACTATCCAAATCCAATAATATTTAATCGACAATTAAGTAAAAAAATTATCTGAGTCTAATATATTTCTCAAGGAATGGTAGTACAAATCATTAGCTTCTAAGATTAGAATTTACAAAGCTGGTATGAAACAAATACATCGTCTGTTCGAAATGTACATAAACATTTTCTTATAAACCTAAGGCTTCCTTGAACAAGAGGCAACTACAACCGGAATGTAGGTACGTCTTCAATTCTATCTCCCGTCAGTCACAGCAACATTAGAAGCCAACATATACATGCAAGGTGCAGAAGTGTAGTATGAGTACAACTGGTCCCATTTACTTAATAAGTAACAAAGGTAATCTTAGGTTAAAAGTAGTGAGGAGTTGGAACAAAGGTCGGGTCCAGCACCAAAAACCAACAGTAGTTCATAACAATGTAAAGCATGTACTAAAATAAGTAACTCAGAGATAAAAATCTAAGCTAATTCATAGTTCTCGAAAACAGTTCCGCATTTCAAGTATATCAGTGAAAACCCAAGTCTTTTACCGAAATTTCCAAAAAACATGAGTAAGTTTGTGTAACGACAAGGCAGGTAGTTTTATGAATTAGCGCCCCGATCCCCAGTTAACAGCTTCTCCCATGTCTATTTATGTTATTGAAACTTGTCGGAGCGATGAGTGATGAAATCCGGGGTGATTTTGGACACATTGTCCATAAATGTAGAATTTAGCTTTAGAAATTTGTGTAGCTAGAGTTGTGTGAAAATGGATCCGGAATGCAATTTTGTCGAATCTGTTAGCTCCGTTGGGTGATTTTGGGGTTAGGAGCGTGTTCAGAATATGTTTTCGAGATCGATTGTGGATTTAGGCCTGAATTGGCGAAAGTTAGAATTTTGGCGATTTCCGCCGATAGGTGAAATTTTGATATCGGACTCAGAATGGATTTCCGAAAGTGACAGTAGGTCCGTAATGACATTTATGACCTGTGTAAAAAATTTGAGGTCATTCGGATAAGTTTAGATGTGTTCCGGCATCAGATGTGAATTCTAGAAATTTCCTAAGTTCTTAGGCTTGAATCTATGCATAATTGATGATTTTGATCTTATGAGATGTGTTTTTAAGGCTCGACCAAGTTTGAACAAGGTACTAGGGTCAGTTGGTAGGTTTGGTTGAGGTCCCGGGGGCCTCCGGGTGGTTTCGGATGCCCAACGGGTTAGTTTTAGAAGTTGAGAAACAGTTGAACCATTCTGCTTCTGGTGTCTCACACCTGCAATGGTATTTCTGCAGGTGCGGACACGCAGGTGCGAAGGGGGTGCCGCAGGTGCGACCCCAGGCCATTAAATGAATTTCTGCACCTGCGATGGTATTTCCACAGGTGTGAAAGGGGTGCCGCAGGTGCGAACCCATGCCACTTAATGAAGTTCCGCACGTGGGATTAGGTTTCCGCAAGTGCCTTCCCAGTGTCGCAGGCGCGAAACATCTGGGCAGTTTATACCAAAAATTCGAGGGTTTGAAATTCATAAGTCCAAAATCGATTTTGAGCTCGAACCTTGGCGATTTTCAGTGGGATTTGAAAAAGAGAATCATAGGTAACATTTTCTAACCTTAATCCCTTTTTATATCAATAATCTATATCATTTTCCTCAATCTAATCAATGAAATTTGATGAAAAACCATGAAAATGGGATGAAATTTCCCCAAGTTCATGGGTTCATAAATGGGTGTTCGGGAAATATAAATTTTACCCGATTCCGAGACGTGGGCCCGGGGGACTTTTTCGGTGAATTTTCTAATTTCACGTATTAGCTTATAAATAATTGGCTATTTTGTTCCCTTGAAGTGATATTTACACCATGCAATCGATTTGAATAGATTTGGGCCACCCGGAGTCAGATACTCGTGGCAAGAGCATGCTATTGAGTTGATTAGGGCAGTCAAGGTAAGTGACTTGCCTAATTCTGTGTTGGCGACTTTCCCTTAGGAATTTTTATACTGATTTTTCTTATGTAGACGCCGTGTACGTGAGGTGACGAGTGCGTACATGGGTCATTGTTGCTAAAATCCTATTTTACTCCCATGAAATTGCTCATTTTCATTCATATATTACTGTTTCCTATCTTAATTTAGTAGATAGCCTAGGAGTAAGCATGCCTACCTGTTCTGCCTTGTTTTCCTCTTATTTGCTACTAGTCACATCATGCTTAGGTAGCTTTACTCTATTCTTGCCTGATTTTTTTCCTAGACTATTTAATTAAGACATAATTGACATACTTCTGCTTTGCATATTTAAATTGGGACTACGGACCAAGATCCGAGAGCTTTCCCTCTGTACCGCATTTCATATTTAAATTGGGACTAGGGACCGAGATCTTGGAGCTTTCCCCCTGTACTGAAATACATATTTAAATTGGGACTATGGACAGAGATCTGGGAGCTTTCCCCCTGTACTGCATAGCATCTTTAAATTGGGACTACGGACTGAGATCTGGTAGCTTTCCCCGTGTATTGCATTACACATTTACTGTTGAGATATATGTTGTGCTGAGCCGAGGGCTCTCTTTCTGTTATCAAATCTTTCTGTTTTCGTTAATCCTATTTATCATTGCTTATCTATTTTTCACTGTTTTAAATTGTATATTGAATTATTTTACAAACTCAGTAGGGTCTCAACATGACCTCGTCACCACTTAACTGGGGTTAGGCTTGGCACTTACGGAGTACAGAATGTGGAGTACTAATGCCCTTTCCTGCACATGTTTTCCCCATGTGAAGATCCAGGTACCAGCACCCAGTATCGTGCCTAGCAGTCGTTCTAGCAGCAGCCAGGAGACCGCGAGGTAATTCTGCCACATCCGCAGAATCCCACGAGTCGCTTTCTACTCTAGTATAGGCATAGAAGACTTGTGTATTTCTCCACTGTTTCATTGTATAGAGCTACATTTAGTACAGATCTTGTGACTATGGTGACATTCTGGGTTTTGGGAAGTGAAAATGTATATGCTGAGCATCTACGTTATATCTACTTGAGTACTTTTCTGTCTTTATTTTATTGATTCTGTCATTTTCCGCAAGTTTTAGGCTTACCTAGTCATAGAGACTAGGTGTCGTTATGATACCATGGTAATTACTTCATTTTAAAATGGCATGAGGAAAATACATCTCTATGCCTATATGCCAATATGTGTGAAAAGTCATGGATGATGTGATACCATATAGCATGAGGAAAACGTATCTCTATGCGTGTATGTCAAGTGTGCATGTCAAATGCGATGAAACTCAGTGATAAAAACATATGCATACTCTCAGAGTATCAATTCACTCACTCATCCCAGTCACTCAGTCCTCACAACCACCCAGTCCTCATAGTCCTTCAGCACTTGGTACTCGCACTCAGTAGGTACCCGCGCTCACCGGGAGTGTGTACAGACTCCGAAGAGGCTCCTTTATCCCAAACGCTATAATAATCCTGCTCCCATCATAAATCAATAAAACATACTCCAGTGTGTTACGCGATCCCATAAACATCCTCACCATCAGGCCCTCAACATCACTCAGTCATCAATACCTCTAGTCTCTCGGGCACTCAATGTCATGAAAAATTAACCCAAAAATAATGATGTGATGTATCAACAAATGGCAACAGGGAGTGAGATATGTTATGCATATGAGTGCTTATGACTGAGTATGTAAATGCAATGTAAGCATGCAACTCAATAGTATAAATGACCTCAATGGGTCCCAACATGATAAGCATGTAGCCTAGACATGGTTTCTACCATGGGTCACAACTCAATAGCTCTAATACGTAGATATTTCATGACTCCATATACAATCACGTTTAACTACACAGTACCACAGAAATAATAGAGTCACAATTCACACGGTGCATGCCCACACGCCCGTCACCTAGCATGTGCGTCACCTTAATACCAAACACATAACACATAATTTGGGATTTCATACACTCAGCACCAAGTTTAGAAGTGTTACTTACCTGGAACAAGCCAAATCCAATACCGAGCAAGCCAAACGATGCCCCAAATATGCCATCACGCGCATACCGACCTCCGAATAGCTCGAAACTAGCAAAAAGCAACTCAAATACATAAAATAATTCCAAAGGAATCAAACCAATTGATAAAGCTCGAATATTTAATTAAAATCCCAAAATCAACCAAAAAGTCCAACCCGAGACCACAGCTCGAAACCCGATAAAACTTACAAAACTCGACAACCCATTCAGTTACAATTTCAACCATACTAGTTTCACTCAAATTCGACTCCAATTCGATGTTCAAAAATCAAAAATCCGCTTAATGAAATTTTAGGCTAAAACCCCCCAATTTCCTCTTTAAAATTCATCAACCAATTGCCAAAATGAAGGTAGATTCAAGAAATAAGATCAAAAGCATGTTAAGAATACTAACCCCAATCCTTGTGATTAAAATTGCTTCAAAAGTCGCCTAAGTCCGAGTCCCACATGTCAAAATATGAAGAAGAAAAACAAAACCTTTGATTTATAGCTTCTACTCAGCAGTTTCCGTATTTGCGGACAAATGAGCCATTTCTGCGGCGTCACTTCTGTGACAAGACTTCCGCTCCTATGCTAAATATCGCTTCTGCGCCACAGGTCATAGCTTCTGCGTGGCTGTAGATGCGCCCCTTACTTTCGCTTCTGCGGTCTTCCTCACCAGCTCAAACCTCCCTTCTGCGACTCCTCTATCACTTCTGCGACTATCGCACCAGCGCAAACCAACCGCAGGTGAGATCACACCAGATTTACCCACCATCAAACTTTGCGAAAAATGATCCAAATAAATTTGATCTTCGTCCTAAACTCACCCGAGCCCCTCGGGACCATGTATGAACATACCAACAAGTTCCATAATATAAATCTAACCTACTCGAGGCCTCAAGTCATACATAACAACACCAAAACGACGAATCGCACCACAATTCGAACTTGATGAACTTTGAACTTTGAACTTTTCAACTTCCATATCTAGTGTCGAAACATAGCAAATCAACCCAGAATGAACCAAAATTGTGCACACAAGTCCGAAATGAAATAACGAAGCTATTCTAATTTCCGAAACCACAATCCAAATCTGATATCCACAAAGTCAACTTCTGGTCAAACTTATGAACTTTCCAATCCTTCGAATTTCCAACTTCGCCAATTTGTGCCGAAACCTTCTAGAAACACCTAAATGCAAATCCAGGCATACACCCGAGTCCAAAATCACCAGCCAAACCTAACGGAACCATAAAAACTCTGTTCCGAGGCCATATTCACAAAAGTCAAACTTAGTCAACTCTTCCATCTTAAAGCCTTAACAATAAAATTTATTCTTCCCAAATCGATTCTGAATATCCTGAAAAACTAAAACCGACGATTCACACAAGTCATAATGCATCATACGGAGCTATTGATGGCCTCAAATTATCGAGCGGTGTGAAAATGCTCAAAATGATCGATCGAGTCGTTACATCCCAACATCAAAAGTTTGTTTAAAATTGTTTTTGACTTGAACAATTACTAGCTCTGGCGACACATTTTTCTCAATGCTCTCCGATTGTACAATCTTATTGGGATGTTGATGGTTCCTGTCCCTCCCCTTTTACTATATCAAATAACCTAGACTTTACTACCCTAGATCAATGGCTTCATAAATATTCCATTGTTCTTTCTTGGATAAATGTCACTATCTCTACTGAAGTTCTCCAACAAATCTTTGATCCCACTTCTGAACCCACTGCCAAAGAAACATGGGACTCTATCCATAAGTTATTTCTGGATTATGCATCGGCTCGCCAAATTTCAATCAAGATTAAATGCCAAACTTGAAAAAGGAACCTAGGTCTATCTATGCCTATGTTAAAAAATTCAAGCACTTGCGAGACTCTCTCCTCGCTCTTGGTGTTTCTCAAACAAATGGTGAATTATTGCAACATATGTTGATTAACCTTATAGTTGAATATGATCCTTTGGTGGCTAATGTTCTTTCTCAATCACCATTGCCTTTATTTGAGAGAACTAGAGAACTTTTTCTAGCTCATAACTCGCATCACCTCTCGTAACACTACAAATGATGCACTTTAATATACTGCTCTAGTCTCTCATCGTAGTCGTGGCTATTTTAAAGGTCATTGTCTTGGTCGAAACTATTAATGGCCATGGCTCTCGGCAAAAGTTTACTCATCCCCATGATTCTTCCTCTTTTTAGCTACAACAACAGTCTTATACTCATGTTTTATCTACTCAACAGAGGATTTCTTCTTCTATAACATAATAGCCACGAGTTTCCCCTATTCTGGGCATTTTAGGTGTTGCTCTTGTATCCGTTCAATGTCAGTTGTGAGGAAAATTAGGTCACACTGATCAGAGATGTTCTACAAATTCTTTAGATAGTGCTAATGTTACCGCACTCTCTCATTCTCTTGCTACAATGAAAGTTGATGACACCATCTAGTATCCGGACACTGGTGTTTCCGCTCATATGTCTTCAAAATCTGGTATACTTCATTCTCCTTCTCCATACTTTGATTGGGACAAAATATTAATTGGCGATGGTTCTGTAATACCCATCAAAGTTGTTGGTGATTCTATCCGTAACACCCTTTTCCGTACCGTCAAACTAAATGATGTTCTTCATGTTCCTTCACTTCGTGCTAATCTTCTTTCTGTGATATAATTTTTGTAAGGATAATCACTGTATCTTTGAATTTCTGACTCTGGTTTTTGCTAGAAGGAAATGGTGAGGAGGAAAATATTCTTTCTGTCCAGTAGTATCGTTCCTCTCTATTCCGTATCTTTTTGTGTTGTGGAGGAGCACAAAATCCTTCTACTCATGCTCCGGAGTAGATGGCTCCTTAGTATCAGACTCCAGCAGCTCAGCCAGTCAGAGTAGTTCAGCTGGTTGTTGCGGCATAGGCCAGTGATGGGCCAACTATGTCTTCTAAATCTTTATGGAGATTGGAAAAGTTCACCAAGCTCGTTCAAGTTCACTTCAGTGGTGCATCTTAAGAGGACCCCCAGGAGTATCTTGATAGATGTCATGAAGTTCTACGGAACATGGGTATAGTGGATACCAATGGGGTCGATTTTGATGCATTTTAGATGACTGGTTCTGCCAGGAAATGGTGAAGAGATTATTTGTTGACCAGACAAGTGGGGTCTCCTGCTCTTACTTGGGACCAGTTCACTCATCTCTTCTTGGAGAACTTTATCCCTATCACATTGAGAGATGAGCATCACCGTCAGTTCGAGCGTCTTCACTAGGACTGTATGACCGTTACCCAGTATGACACCATTTTGTGGATTTGGCCCGTCATTCTCTTCTTCTACTTCCCACCGAGAGAGGGAGGGTGAGGAGGTTTATTGAGGGACTTGCTAAGCCTATCAGATTGTAGATGGCTAAGGAGACTGAGAGTGAGATTTCTTTTCAGGGTGCTGCCAATGTCTCCAGCCGAGTCGAGGTGGTTCTTCCTCAGGGAGGTCAGGGTTATGACAAGAGACTTCGTCATTCTAGTGGGTTTAGCGATGCCTCATCTAGAGGAATTGGTACTTTTGGTAGAGGCCATCATCCCAGGCCGTTTCATTCAGCACTCCAGGAATCCCACGGTGCTCCAGGTGGTCGTGGACCTCATATGCCTTATTCTGATAGCTAGCCTACAGTGCATCACCAGCTCCTATTAGTGCACCTCCACTCCAAAGTTTTCATGGTGGTTACTCAGGTCGATAAGTTCAGTTTCATGGCCAGTAGTCACAACAACCAAGGTGATCCGAGGCACATTGCTAGGTTTTACCATCATGCATCGAGTAGTTCACAACATCAGGGTTCTCGTGCCATGGTCCTGGCACCGGGTGTTTCACCGCCCGCTTAGCCAGCTAGAGGTAGGGGTCAGGTAGCCAGAGGTTGTGGTCTGAACATTAGAGGTTGAGGTCAGGCGGTTAGAGGTGGAGGCCAGCTAGCTAGAGGTCGTCCCAGGGACGTAGTTCAAAGTGGTGGGGCCCAGCCATGATGTTAGGATTTCCTAGCCAGGACTGAGGCTGAGTCTTCTGAAGTTATTATCATAGGTACTGTTTTATCTTGCAATAAAGATGCTTCAATTCTATTTAATCCGGGTTCTACTTACTCCTATGTGTCATCCTGTTTTGCTTCATATTTAGTTGTGCCTAGTGATTCTTTGAGTGCTCCTGTGTATGTGTCCACGCCTGTTGGGGATGCTATTGTTATATATCGTGTTCATTGTTCATGTGTTGTCACTATGGGAGTCTTGAAACTAGTGTAGATCTTCTACTTCTCGATATGGTTGATTTTGATGTTATCTTGGGTATGGATTGGATGTCACCTTATCACGCTACATTGGACTGTCACGCCAAGACGATGACCTTAGCCTTGCCGAGGTTGCCTCGATTAGAGTGGAGGGGGACTCTTAGCCATTCTACCATTAGGTTTTATCTTTTACATGAAGGCTCGGCGATTGGTCAAGAAGGGGTGTATAGTTTATTTGGATTATGTTCGTGATGTTAGTGCAGAGGTTCCTTCCATGGATTCCATGCCAGTTGTTCGTGAGTTTCCAAAGGTATTTCTTGCAGACCTGCCGGGGATGCCACCCGACAGGGATATTGATTTTTTTATTGATTTTGCTTCGGGCACTCAGCCATTTCCATTGCGCCATACCATATGGACCCGCCAGAGTTGAAGGGATTGAAGGAATAGTTGCAGGATTTGCTTAATAAGGGCTTCATTAGAGCTAGTGTCTTGACCTGGGGTGCACCTGTTTTGTTTGTTAAGAAGAAGGATGGATCGATGAGGATGTGCATAGATTATCGAAACTTGAACAAACTCACCATCAAGAACAAATATCCATTGTCGTGGATTGATGATTTATTTGATCAGCTTCAGGGTGCCACTGTGCTTTTAAAGAATGATTTGATATCTGGCTACCATCAATTTGGGATTAGGGCATCCGATGTCCCTAAGACAACGTTTTGGACTCGGTACGAGTATTATGAGTTTCTAGTGATGTCTTTTGGTTTGACCAATGACCCAGCAACATTCATGGATTTGATGAACCGAGTGTCCAAGCCTTATTTGGACTACTTTGTGATTGTGTTTATTGACGATATCTTGATATACTCTCGCAATCGAGAGAGGCATGAGCAACATCTTAGAGTTGTGCTTCTAACTCTTATAGACAACAAGTTTTTCGAAGTGCGAGTTTTGGTTTGAGTCAGTCACTTTCTTGGGCCACTTTATACCAACCGAGGGAATTTAGGTAGATCCTAAGAAGATTGAGGCAGTTCATAATTGTGCTAGACCCACTTGAGCCATGGACATCAGAAGTTTCTTGGGTTTGGCGGGTTATTACCGTCGATTTGTGGAAGGGTTTTCATCTATAGCAGCCCCGTTGAACAGGTTGAATCAGAAGGGTTCCCCATTAAGATGGTTAGACGAGTGTGAGTTGAGCTTTCAGAATCTCAAGAGTACTTTGACTACAGCACCGGTGTTGGTGTTTCCTAGAGGTTCGGGATCTTACATGGTATATTGTGATGCGTCCGTGTTGGGCTCGGTGCAATATTGATGCATGAGGGCAGGGTGATTGCGTATGTGTCGCGGCAGTTGAAGGTTCATGATAAGAATTACCCTGTCCATGGCAGCAATTGTTCATCTGTTGAAGATTTGGAGGCACTATCTTTAAGGCGTGTCGTGTGGGGTGTTCACCGATCATCGAGCCTTCAGTATCTATTCAACAAAAGGATATCGATTTTAGATATAGGAGGTGGTTGGAGATATTGAAATACTATGATATCACCATCTTGTATCATCCCTAGAAGGCCAATGTAGTGGCCGACGCATTGAGTAGAAAGGCAGCGAGTATGGGCAGCCTTGTATTCTTTCTAATTAGTGAGAGGCCACTTGCATAAGATGTTCAGATTTTGGCCAACCAATTTGTGAGGTTGGATATTTTATAGTCCAGCCATGTTCTAGCTTGTACACTCGCTCGGTCTTCTTGTTTTGAGCGCATCAGAGATCAGTAGTATGACGACCCTCATTTGTTGGTTCTTAGGGACACAGTGCGGCATGGTGGTGCCAAGCATGTTACTGTTGGTGATGACGGGGTCTTGAGGATGCATGGTCGTGTTTTTGTGCCTGGTGTGGATGGACTTCGTGAGTTGATTCTTGAGGAGCCCCACAATTTCCGGTATTCTATGCATTCGGGCGCCGTAAAGATGTGTCAGGACTTGTGGCAGGATTATTGGTGGAGGAGAATGAAGAAGATATAATTGTTTATGTAGTTGGATGCCTAAATTGTCACCAAGTGAAGTATGGGCATCAGAGACCCAGTGTTTTGCTTCAGAAGATAGAGATTCCAGAATGGAAGTGGGAGTGTATCACTACGGATTTTGTTGTTAGACTCCCACGGATTCGTAGGAAGTTCGATGCAGTTTGGGTCATTGTAGACATGCTTACTAAGTTAGCGCATTTCATTTCTATGGAAGTTACCTATTCTTCGGGGTGATTGGCAGAGATTTATATTCGCGAGAACGTCCATATTCATGATGTGCCCGTGTCCATCATTTCTAATCGAGGTACACAGTTCACCTCGCACTTCTGGAGAGTAGTACATCGTGAGTTGGGAACGTAGGTTGAGTTGAGCGTAGCATTTCATCCTCAGAAGGACGGACAATCCGAGTGCATTATTCAGATATTGGAGGATATGCTCCGCGGATGTGCTATAGACTTCGAAGGATCGTGGGATCACTTTTTACCCTTTGCAGAGTTCGCCTACAACAGATACCCGTCAAGAATTCAGATGGCTACCTATGAGGCATTATATAGTAGGCGGTGTCGGTCGCTAATTGGGTGGTTCGAGCCGGGAGAGGCTCAATTGTTGGGCACAGAACTAGTACACGATACCTTGGATAAGGTCAAAATTATTCAGGATCGACTTTGCACAACTCAGTCCAGGCAGAAGAGCTATGCCGACCGTAGAGTTCGTGATGTTGCATTCATGGTCCGGGAGAGAGTGTTTCTCCCGGTATCACCCATGAAGGGTGTCATGAGGTTCAAAAATAAGGGCAAGTTGAGCCCTAGGTATATAGAACCTTTTGAGATCCTCGAGAGAGTGGGAGAGGTGGCTTAAAGGCTTGCGGTTCCACCAGGGTTATCAGCAGTTCATCCGATGTTCCATGAGTCCATGCTACGAAAGTATCACGGCGATCCATCCCATGTGTTAGATTTCATCTCTATCCAGTTGGACAAGGATTTGAATTACAAGGAGGAGCCAGTGCCCATTCTAGCTCGACAGTTCGTCAGTTGAGGTCGAAGAGTTATCCTTCAGTCCGAGTGCATTGGAGAGGTCAGCCCGTCAAGGAAGCTACTTGGGAGTCCGTGTCGGACATGCAGAGTAGATATCCCCACTTTTTCACCAGTTCATGTACTTTTCTATGTCCGTTCGAGGATAACGGTTATTTTAGAGGTGGAAAATGTGATGACCCGATAAGTCATCTCATGTTTTGGAACCTAATTCTATGATCTGAAGTATTAAAATTATGTTTTAGCCTTCCTCTATTTGTGTGCATAGTACGGGCGTCTTTCTAGAAAGCTTTTATGCTAAAAACTAAGAAAATTAAGATTTTTGCCTAAAAGCTTCATTTGAGTTGACTTCGGTCAACACTTTTAGTAAATGGACCCGAATTCATGTTTTGACGGTCCTGGTGGGTTCGTACTGTGATTTGGGACTCGGGCATATGCCCGGAATCGAATTCGGAAGTCCCTAGCCTGAGATGTCGGACTTTGTCGAAATTTGAAAGTTAAAGGCTTAATGAATTTGACATGTTTCACCAAAGCTTGACTTTTTGGATAACGACCGTATTTTTGTTCCAGAACCCGATATAGGTCCAACACCATATTTATGACTTTCCTGTGAAATTTAAAGAAAAACGGAGTTGGTTTGACGTGATTCGAACATCCAGTTGTGAAAATAGAAGTTTCAAAGTTTTCTTAAAATTTTCATTTGATTTGGTGTTAAATCCGTAATTCTAGGTGTTATTTTGACGATTTGATCACACGAGCAAGTACGTATGATGTTTTTAGACTTGTGTGCTTGTTTGGTTTGGAGCCCGGAGGGCTCGGGTGAGTTTCAGATAGGCTACAAAATGAATTTGGACTTAGAACATTATTGGTGTGCTTCAGTTTTTTTTGCAGGACTTAGATCTCCCAATTGCAAGATCAAGCTTCGCATTTGCGATTACTTTTGAGTTGGAATTTGCGAACTACTCATCGCATTTGCGAAGAGTAGCTAGGGAGGCCACAGTTCGCATTTGTGAACAATGTCTCGCATTTGCGATGGGAGCTGGGAGGGGGATTCTTCGCATTTGCAATCACTGGGTCGCATTTGCAATCATGCCTGAGTGCGCATTTTGCGAACTATTCTTCGCATTTGTAAACTATTATTCACATTGGGAAGAATTCAGAGGTGTGATGTTTCTCGCATTTGCGATGAAATCTTCGCATTTGCGGACTTCGTATTTGCGAAACCCAGGTCGTAGATGCAACATATGCAGCTCAACAAATAAGACTTAGATGGGATTTTTTGGTTCATTTCTCAAATTTTCAAAACTTAAGACCTTAGAGGTGATTTTTCCAAGGCTTCGTCTTCCCAAATCATTGGTAAATGATTCTAATCTATTTCCTTTCAATCTTTCACTACTTTTCCTAAGATTTCAACCTAAAATCTATGGTTTTCATGGTGGAATTTGGGGTTCTTGAGTAGAACTAGGGATTTGGTAAATTGAGGATTTAGACCTCAAATTGAGGTCGGATTCCAAAACAAATTACATACCAGGGCTCGGGTGTTGACTTTTGATGACTTTTTTCAAAAATGGCCTAAATTGAATTCCTTACAATTGTGGGTAGTTCCTAAGGCTTAAATTGAATTGTTTGGTTGATAATCTTTTAGATTCTATTGGTTCGGAGGATTGTATGAAAGGAAAAGACGTGGTTGAGCTTTGAGTTTGGTCATTGGAGTGAGGTAAGTGTCGTGGTTAACCTTGTCTTGAGGGAATAGGAATTGTTTGCCAAATTTCTACTTCTTTAATTGTTGGGAACAACATATATGTGAGGTGACGAGTACTTATGCGTTGTAGTCATGTTAAGTCATGCGGGTGGGGTGTGGTTTCTTGCAAAGATAGCTTCCTTTGTTCATATTATCCATGTTTAGACTAGTATTGTTAAATCAATCGCTTTTATCATGCTTACGAATGTTTTGGTGATAATTGAATATTGATTACGAAGTTGAGGTTGACATTGTGGAACCAAATGTGGAAGTAAGGCTTGTACTTTTTATTTTATCTCCGTGTTGTTATTTGTTCATTGCATTATGGTAAGGGAGAGCGTTAATCCAAGAAGGGTGATGTCGTGCCGTTTCTATTGATATGGTGAGGTTGAGAGTGAAAGCACGAAGGGTAATGCCGTGACATAGTATGAGTGTTAATGCACGAAGGGTGATGCCGTGCCGGGTTATGAGAGTTAATGCACGAAGGGTGATGCCATTCCGTTTCTATTAATTTTATGGTGAGGTTGAGAGTAAAGCACGAACTGTGATGCTGTGCAATTT
Source organism: Nicotiana knightiana (assembly GCA_005239525.1). NCBI lineage: Eukaryota > Viridiplantae > Streptophyta > Magnoliopsida > Solanales > Solanaceae > Nicotiana > Nicotiana knightiana. The sequence goes on from ML405912.1 coordinate 97,184, forward strand.
TTCCTTTACTGTGTTCACTTGTTCTTATTGGTTCATAGTATATTCGTTGTTCTAGTTACCATTCCGATGTAGTTCTCTATCTCGTAATCCCCTCAACATGTTTCCCTATCATGATATTACCTGTCAAGTTCTTCATAACTGTTATTTGTATATATACTGTTAAATTGTACAGGTTTGATTTGTAGGTGTCTTGTCATAGCCTCGTCACTACTTCGTCGAGGTTAGGCTTGGCATTTACCAGTACATGGATTCAGTTGTACTGATACTGCACTCAACACTTTCTGTGCAGATTTTGGTACCGACTCTAGCTGATTGAGAGGTTAGCTTCTATATTTGTTGTCAGGAGACCCTTGGTAGATCTGCTAGCATCCGCAGGTCATGGAGTCTCTTCCTAGTTTTGTCACTTACTGTATTTCTATTTCAAAACAGTTATTTTCCTTCTTCAGACTCTGTTTGTAATTATCATTGTAGCTCGTGAGTTGTGACTCCAGATCCGGGTAGTAGTAAATTTTGAAGCTTTTGTATTATTCCGCACTCGCCATATTTCACTTTTATTTATTGCTGTTATTTATTGAATTGAATAAGGTTTTGCTTAACAAAATTTTCTAACGTTGGTTTGCCTAGCAAGTGGAACGTTACGCGCCAACACGATCCCGATGGTGAAACTCCGGGTCGTGACAGATTTGGTGTATACATGTATAAATAGTTGTATTAGAAATGCAAAACTCAATGCATTCTACTTACTCTCTTTACATCTTTCTACAATCAGAACTTGACACATCGATCCTTGTCGTGTTTCGCAATTGCTATTGCGTTATGTTATTTATTCTCCGGTATCAGTCTCAACTTCACTAGCTATTTGAACATCATGTTTCTTTGTAAGACATGGATAATAATTTCCAATCACAAATAATGAATCACGTGGTCCAAGTACTTTTCATATTAGCGATAAGACAATCTAGCAGATAATGAGACACAACGACCACCTTAATATAGTAATAATAACGTAGATGAAGATAACAAAAAGTCGTTCTTAGTTGATTTTTTTCCAACATTCTCAATTGATCACTCATTGGGATATCCTTCATGATTATGTAAGTAGCACCATTTTATCTTTTACTAATTAGGGTAATGGAATTGTGTAGATTTTCATTCTTTCCGTGTAGGTATGCCAACAAATTATAATATGGGTAGATGGAAAGATTAGTAAGGTACATATAAAACGTAGGAATACTATTTATAGTGTTAGACCTTTTGGAAAATCATATAAATTTGGCACAACGCGAACAATTTCACAGGATATTAATAATATTTTTGAGCTGGTTGAACCCAACATTCACATGTGATATCAGTAATTAATATTGATGAGACTCGTTGTAACATCGAGATAATACTTGTTGTACTCATGTGTAAAATCAATAATCAAAGGTGGAACCTATATATATGTAATGTGTAAAATCAATAATAAAGATTGTCCCACTATATTTAATTTCAATATCTGTACTCTTGGTTAACATTATACTTATCTTTGTTTAATTTTCTTATCTGCCGCAAAACATTCAAGAATGGGGAAGCCCAATTATTAGTATAGGTCTATAAATACGATCTTCCCATTGAAGGAAAAACGCATCAATATTCACACTCTTCTGTCTTACATATTTAGCCAAAGCATCGTTAAAATGGCGTACTCTAAGCAAGCTTTTCTCTTGATTGCTCTCTTTGTTGCAATTACAGGTTCAAAATTCTACCACTATTCTCTCCTTTTATAATAGTTTTACATATGGAAATCAATGTGTAACTATTGAAGAAATTAACTTAAGCAGCCGACCATCCAACCATATAAACTAGAAATAGTCGGCTGATGGACAATATGCTTATTAATCATGTATAATGTGTAAAGTGTGTATATATAGCCAATGTATAAATCTCTGTGTACCAAAAAAGGGCAGCCCGTTGCAAAGCATCCCGCATTTATGCAGGGTCCGGGCAAGTGTCGCACCACAAGGGGTGTGATGTAGACAGCCTACCCTAATGAATGCATTAGTGGCTCCATCCACGACCTGAATCCATGAAATGTAGATCACGTGGAGACAACTTTACCGTTGCTCCAAAAAAATATAAACAATGAATCCGGCCGGCTATGTATGGACCAGACCGAAATAGGGTTATATACATTTTTACTATGAGAAGGAATCATTCCAGCCTATCTAATAGATACTATGTTTACGTATGGATCCCTACATCGTTACATTCCATTTAGGAAGTAAAGATCACATTATTATTCCTAATCTTTGTTATGTTTTCAACAATGTGCAGTTAATCTCTTTGGATCTCCTAAGATGCAAGTGATGGCTTTACGAGACTTACCCGAAGATCTTGTACTGATGAAAGAAAAATTACTTCCATTAGGTGATATAATAACTTGCTTAAAATATTGCAAAGTCGAAAGCGATTGCAGTGATGGTTGGGTCTGCTCTAATTGTGTTCCATCTGCATTTGAGGGATGGAGATCTCAATGTGACAAGCTTACTGCTACTGGTGAAGGTTATTTTGGAACTATACTTCGCGCTAAGCACAGCAAAATATAAATTATATTGCTGCAATAATGAACTATCTTCATGTTATCGTCTTCTTGAGCCAAGGGTATATCGGAAACTGACTCTCTATTCCTCGGAGTAGGAGTAAAGTTTGCATACACATTATCCTCCTCAGACCTCACTTGTGGGATTGTACTATTGTTGTTGTTGTTATTGATCTTCATGTTATATTCAAGTATTTTAAATAATTTAATGTTGTGTTTCCTACTTGTCCAGGTTTGTGTAAGAAAATAAATATGTAACCAAGTTTGTTGTTGTTGTCATCTTATATGCAGTTCATTATGAATTATATCTTCTCTATTTTCCCTATAAAAGTGGCATGAAACTTAAAGGGAGATAATGTGTAATATATATGATGTGAATAGTGTCACACATAATTGGCTAAACACATATTTCAGTTAATAAATCAATGTTGAATTGTAATAAGATTTAAGCATCATTTAAAAGATTAATATTATTTAAATAGATAATGAGCTTGCATCTTTTGATTTGCAATTTCACATTTAGTTTAATAACTTTTATATTAGCTTCTTAGTGGAATATGCCTACTTAATAAGTAGAGAAGCAAACCTAAAGAGAAAAAAACATTAGAATTACAAAAACAATTCAAACTAACAACAATAACAACTATGCCTCAATCACAAGCAAATTAGGACTGGCAGCTCATTCCAAGGGCAGCTTAAAACTTGGTGGCCTAAAGCCAAAATGTTAAAAGGCTCTTAAACTTCTTTCATAATACACATACGCTAAGGAGATCAAAAATTTCATATAACTTTGGTCTAGTGGTAAGGGTGCATCGCAACATATGCAAGTTAGGGGCTCATCACAGTTTAAAATATTTTTGAAGATAAAAGGATGATATTTAATTGAAAAAGGATAAAAGAATAGGTCCATTATATATCGAGTTTTGACCTTTGCGCCACTTACCCTCGAAGATTTCTTAGTTTGAAAAGATAAGAGACAAAATAACGTGCTTTGTTATATATAGATCAATTAAATATGACAAAAAAACTAATTTGAAGAAATTATGTTGAAATTTAAAAATAAAATTGTCATAAACATATAAAATAAGAGCGTACATAAAGGAAGAAAAATTAGAACTGATGAAAAGCTAAATAAACTAGGAGTATTTAATTAACGAGAGAAAAATTTTCATTTTTTACTCACTCACCCATATAACCTCAACCAAATAAAAAGCGTTAAAATTTGAACTTTTTATTAATAATAATTACATAGATTATATATATATCATAATATTAATTTATTACTTATTTTTGGGGCCCTTAATATTTGGGGGCCTAAAGCAATGGCTTCATTTGCGTTACCTTACAGCCACCCCTTCCTCATTATTTTCATTTAGCTCAACTTATCATCATCATTACCAAAATAAATTAAAAGCACAAACTAAAAAGAAGGTACAATAATAATAATAATAATAATAATAATAATAATAATAATAATAATAATAATAATAAAAATAACAATAACAATAATAATAATAACAATAATAATAATAATAATAATAATAACAACAATAACAACAACAACAACAATAAAAATAATAATAACAGTTAATAATTATAATAACAATAATAATAATAACAATAATAATAATAACAATAATAATAATAATAATACTAATAATAATAAAAAAGAAAATTTCCTCTGTAGTGGGAAGGTAGAACTAGAATACAAGTACATTTTTCCCTCGAGTAGGGACCAACAATTATATTTGACTCCGTTTATGAAGGGGTCCACATAGTGATATAAAGTACATGATCCTTTCTTGGAAACCTCCCGTACATAAAGATTTGCTACGAGACAGAGTTTACCGAGTTTATTACCGATTTGTTAAATTGATTTATGTTATAGGAAGCATATGAGTTGACTTATTATATTTACCGTTTTCGAGAGGATATTTTATTGTTTATGATAGTTGCTGATTATTATTATAGATGTATGTTTTCTGACTTGTCCCCATTTAAAAATTGTTGTGACTAAGTATTATTACTCATTGAGCTAGCGACTCACTCCTGCTATTTTTTTTTATAGAGACAACAGTTGACGCAGGTGAAGATTTCGTTAATTAGAGTGTACAAGTTGATAGTCTTGGTGTTTAACGACCCGGCCAGTTATTTTGAGAATTTAAGTTCCATCGGTGGAATAAGGCCTTGAGCAGCTTCATATTATGTATACCGTTCTGCATGCGTTGTGGAATCCAGTTAGCGGATGATTCGAAAAAAGGATTCAAGTTTTGGAAGCTTAAGCGGTAAAAGTTGACTAGAGTTTGACTTTTGTGTAAACGGATCAAGAATGAGTTTAAGATGATTTCAACAGTTTCGTATGGTGATTTTGGACTTAGACGTGCGTTTGGAATTGGATTTGGAGGTCCGTAGGATGATTTGAAGCATTTCGGTGAAAGTTGGAAAAGTTGAAATTTGGAGGAGTGATTTGACCAATAGTTGACTTTGCTGATACTGGGGTCGAAATGCGATTCTGAGAGTTGGAACAGCTCCGTTATGTCAATTGGGACTTTCCTGGAAAATTTGACGTCATTCCGGGTTAGTTTGATAGGTTTCAGCATGAGTTTTAGAAGTTGGAAGATTTGAAAGTTCATAAGTTCGATTCATGGTGCAATTTGTAGTTTCGTCTTTGTTCATGTGGTTTGAGGCCTCGAGGGGGTATGAGTTAGTTTGTTGAACTTATTGGTATGTTCAGATGTAGTCCCGAGGTGCTCAGGTGAGTTTCTGATAGGTTTGGGTTGTGTTGCGCTCGTTTTTTATGTTTCGGCGTCGTTTCTTCAAACATAAATGTTATCACATTTAGGTAATGAGCTTCAATTTCTGTTATGATTGTATCATTAGATCCGTATCGTAATTATGGAGCTATAACAAAAATATTCGTCGAATTTTGACATCGTATGAGGAAGTTATGCTTATTTTAGTGTCGGAGAAGAGAGCCGATGTTGGTCTTCAAAGATGCGAATTTAGGTCCGCATCTACGGAGCCACGGGTGCGAAAAATAGTCCGCAAAAGCAGAAATGACATCTGGAAATGCGCAAGTGCGGATACTTTTTGTCGCAAAAGCTAAAATCCCTAAGTATAAAAAATCAGATCGCGTCATTTTGCTATTTTTAGCATATCTTGAGTTGTAACGCTTTGATTGAGGTGATTTTTGCGGCGTTCTTCTCGTCTTTTCATGGGGTTCAGTATTTAAGTATAATTTTTATATTTTAATATTATTACAGTAGTTCATTTTTTGAATTAATCCATGTTTTGATTGGAGAATTGGAGGTTCTTATCCAAAACTTTTCTAAAGAGAACAATTGGGGTTTAACATCGATTTGGTATCGGAATTTGATGAATTTATTATGGTTAGACTCGAAATTGAATGGGTGTTCGGATTTGTAAATTTTGTCGGGCTCCGAGGTGCGGGCACGGGGTCGACTTTTGGGTTGATTTCTAGATTTTTGTAAAGATTCAGACTTTATGATCCAGAATAGTTCCTTATGAATTTTATCTGTGTTTTGAAGTTTTGATTAGATTTGAGCTGTACATAGGTCTTTTCACCCGAGGAGTTCATTTTTGAGTACCGGATTGTCTTCTTTGATGTAAATATCTTGCCTAACCTTGTGTGGGGGACCCCTTCAGACTTGAGTCTTCTATGTTGATTGTAGTCCGTGTACGCGAGGTGACGAGTATGTGCTCGGACTTATTTATAGAAATTGGCATTTTAGGGTTCCTACGTCCTTGTATTCATTGAATATGCAGTTGTTCTTGCCATGATTATTTCCTTAATTACTAGATTCACCTTTACTAGCTTAATTATAATTATTTGCTTCATGATTCACTTTTATAGATATTTGATTCATATGTGCCTTAATTGAGACTGTTATTTCTTCCATTTCCATGTTGCCTTCTCCCTAATTCCTTATCCCTATTTGAAGTTGTAGTTATTCTTGTTTTGTAAGTGTCTTCCCTTAATTGAAATTATAGTGATCTTCTCGTTGCCTACCTTTAGTTGAATTGGTTGTACCTCTCCTGTAATTGTTCAACCTTACGGTAAGCTTAGAGGTTCTATGACTTAGTGGACTTACCCTTATGTGAAATTTTTGGACTCGTGTTAGTTCTTGTTGTTGAGTCGTTCAGTGGGACTATTGTTACATGTCATTTTCTTCATTGTTGAGTTGTTCTTATCATGCCTAGTTTTCCTTATTGCGGTTAATCCATATTATCTTGTTTTACCTTTTCTTGTGATAGAAGGTTCTTGAGTTGATTTATTTACTGTATCATATATTATTGTCATTGTTGTTGTATTTGTTGTGGTGATGCACGAGATTTCTGTCGTGCAGTTGTGGTTATTGTGATGCACGAGGTTTCTGTCGTGCGGTTGTTTATATGGGGATTTGCACGAAGTTTCTGCCGTGACATGATTACTATTGATATTGCACATGCGGCATGAGAAGGTGGGGTATATATATGTGAGTTGCGCATATGGCGTGAAAAGGTGTGAACATGATTATATGCGTGTGGCGAGACAAGGTGGGCATTTACTTTACTATTACACACGTGGCGAGACAAGGTGGGATATGTTAGAGACTGTTTTGTGATGACTTGTGTTGGTATGGGGGCATTATTGTTGTTGATATTGTGTAGTGGTACACTTACCTATGTGAACTCATTATGTGAAAGTTGTCCTTATGCTTATTAGCTGGTTTGAACCATGTGAAGACAATTGCACAAGCATACACATAGCTAAGCGCTCTTATCGGATTAAGGAGCTTCCTTATTATTGTTGAGTATAGATACCTTGTTGTATTTGCATTTTACGTGTGAATGACTCTAATTGGCGCGGGAGTCGTCCGTGCAGTTATTAGTTGAAATGGGGGCACAAGGTGCCAAATGTTGGGGTTCAGATATTGTGACCCGTGAGTTGTCATTTGTCCGAGGTTCGGTACCTCTGTAAAAGCAGTTGTAATTGTTGTCATTGTTGTATATGTGATTCCAGATTTAGTTTGTGTTCCATTCACTCTTTTGTGTTATTTCATGGTCTTTCTGCAGAAACTTGTTGTTTCCTTCCTTATTGAATTTACTGTATTGTTAGCCATATTATACTTGTTCAGTTCATTAGACCAGTGGGCGTCTTGACTAGTCCTCATCACTACTTCACCGAGGTTAGTCTTGATACTTACTGGGCACCGCTGTGGTATGCTCATAGTATACTTCTGTACATTTTGTGCAGATTCTAGGTATTGCGTAGCTGGTTGATCGTTAGCTAGCAGCGCTATATTGCTGTTATGGAGATTCAAGGTAAAACCTGCTACACGTTCGCGGGTTTCAGAGTCACCGTCCTATTTTTGTTCATACACTATTGTATCTATTTCTGACAGTTGTATTTAGATTTTATAGTAAAATTCTGTAGAGCTTATGACTTGTACTACCGGGTTTTGAGAATATGTTTATTGTATAAAGAATTCATTACAGAAAATATTAGATGTTATTTGTTATTGTTGTTATTCCGTAAATGTTAGGCTTACCTAGTCCTTAAGACTAGGTGCAATCACGATACTCAACGGAGGGAAAATTGGGTCGTGACATGGTGAACCCCGCACTTGTTCGCGTGGGCCAAGAGTTTTATTTATTTACTATAGTATTTTCTTTTGAATTCTTAGAGTTTCTCCATCGTTATTTTATTAGTTTCGTGAGTATTTATCTGTTAATATGGACTAGTTAATAATATTACACTTTCTTTCCGAATTTTTGGAGTTGGTTTTGGTTTTATTACGTTGAAGAGCTTGGTAATATTGTGGAAAACCGTTTGTGTTTAGTTGATAAAGATTGTGATTGGTTTAGGTGAGTATTGTCTTGTTGTTATTTATTTAGGCGACAGAAAAATTTTGGATAGTCCAAAAACAAGGAAACCTATGTCCATTGTTTTGTATAAATTATCGATAAAGCTTACTTTGTAGCACTCCTAGCACTCTGGTCACGGTCCTGAATTGGACTGTGACACAGACCAAAGGTAATATTCTATTTTGTATTAATACCTTTTAAGTTTAATTAACTATCTAACATACCTTTTGTTTTAAAGAACCCAAATACTAATGAAGGCGAATTACTGTGAAAAGAGAGAGAAATAGACCAAGGAAAATAACTAAAATATCTGTTGTAAATGCACCTGATACTGCACCTAGTGAACTGTTGGTGTTGAATTTCCATCAAATTCTACACTTGGAAGTTGGTTTACATGTTTTTCTCCTAGTAATGCACCTCCTGATACTTCAGCTGCTGTTGGAATTTCCTCGACAGCTGGAGGCAGGGTAAGAGGAAGAGCAAGGGGGGAAATACCTCATTCACTTGAAAGTTGTTTTCATGTTCTGCTCCTAATGCATCTGATACTCTATATGTCGCACCTACTCCATCTATTACACCTAGTTCATCTACTGCTACTCGAGCAAGGGGACGAGGTGTTGGAAGCTCAACACCATATAAAAAGCCAAGACTGATGGGAATGGGTGTGTTGTAGGCCGAGAATAGCTTCACAACTATTAATGTAAGTGTTGATGCAAACATTTCTGCTATTATCTTAACGTACCTTAAACTAATTAAACTATTTTTTGTGATCCACTATATCATCAACAAGGATAACAAGACCAAATAATGTAATTGGTGATATTGGTTTCAAACCAACAAGTGGACTAAAGTGGAAACAAAAACAAGCAATCACAATAAGAAGGCTTCAAGATATTAGAGAAAAATCAAGGAATGTTGGTTCACAACCCAAAGAACCATGGAAATTATAGTGCTGATAGGGCCTTTTTATTTTTAGTTCTATCTAGAATGGAGTTTTTCTTGTTATGAAGCTACTATATGAAGTGTTGTTAGAATTGTGGAATATTGGTATTCAAATATACCATTGTTTAGGTTGTTGATAACTAATATTTACTTATGTGTATGAAATGGTACTAAAAGTGTTATGTTGGAAACTAATGTTTTGTTTTGTTATGTTTGTATGAAATGGTACTGAAAGTGTTATGTTGGAAACAAATGTTTTGTTATTGTTTGGTATTCAAATGTACCATTGAAGTGATTTGTTGGAAATTGTAGTAATTTTCTTCATATGCTATTGGTTTGGAGTTGTGAAGTCGTGGGCAGTGTGCTAACTTCACTGCCAAGAGACTTCTTTCTTTTTGCCAAAATTTGCTCAAACAAAAATAACAACAGAGTTTTCAACAAAAAATGATACCAAAATGATGTTTCATTTTAATACAATACAAAAATTATGTTCCATTACAATACCAAAATGAAGTAGATAAACAAACCACATATAACTTACCCTATTCGATATAAATGAAGTTGCATTTGATTTAGCCTATCATACAATACCTAAATGATGTTCTATTACGACAACAACCAAAATGATGGAATCCATTTAATTTTTCTTCAAGTTGCCAATTTGGATTAAGTTGCTAACATACACAACAACCACACAAACCATAATACACCAAATGAATTTTCTATACCAGTTCCTTCTATTTTTTCCTTCATGCTCTTCTTTTTCGAATCAACACTGTGTTTTGAATCTTCAAGCTCGCCCAAATGCAGCTTAAAGAACTCGTAATTTTCTTCTAACTATTTGATTTTATTTACTAATCTTGGAAGAATAAACTTTGATCTTTCATCAACTCTTTCCTTGTCTCTCCATCTGAAAAACTTGCAATTTGTGGCCTGAAATTTAAGGAATACAATAAGGAACCAATCAACTAACTTCAATTTAACATTAGTTTTCAAATTAATCGACCAAACTAGAACATGAACACATACCTCATACTGAGGACAAGATCAAATCGTCTTCGGGATTCCGATTCTAACCAAGAAGTTTGCATTTACAGTAAAATTGTGACGACCCGACCGATCGTTTTGAGCATTTGCATTTTGCTTGGTAGCTTGCAGGCATGAGTATCTCCGTATGATATATTAGGACTTATGTGAATCGTCGGTTTTGGTTTTCAGGTTATTCGAAATCGATTTGGAAGAATGAATTTCATTGTTGAAGCTTTAAGTTGGAAGATTTGACTATGCTTGGTTTTTCGTGAATTTGACCCTAAAACAGATTTTGATTGTTCCGATACGTCCGGATGGTGATTTTGTACTCGGGTGTATGCCTAGGTTTGCATTTGGGTGTTTCTAGAAGGTCTCGGCGCAAATTGGCGAAAATTGGAAATTTGAAGGTTTGAAAAGTTCATAAGTACGACCGAAAGTTTACTCTGAAGATACCAGATTCAGATTGTGGTTCCTGAATTTGGGATAGCTTCATTATATTATTTGGGACTTGTGTGCGAAATTTGGCTTCATTTGGTGTAGTTGATATGTTTCGGCGCGAGTTTGGAAATTTAGAAGTTCAGATTTCATAGATTTTGATTTTGAGTGCGGTTCGTTGTTTCGATGTTGTTATGTGTGTTTTGAGGCCTCGAGAAGGTTCGTGTTATATTACGGAACTTATTGGTATGTTTGGACGGGGTCCCGGTGGGATTAGGCGTGTTTCAGATTGATTTCGGGTCATTTTTCTTCATGTTGTTATTGCTGGTTCTTGTGTGACCCCACCCGCAGCTAGTTTGTTCAGGTGTGATGGTCACAGAAGCGATAAAGGATTCTTAGGAGCAGACGTACTACTGGGAGCAGGAGTCTGCAGAAGCAGAGATTTCTTCGCATCTATGAAGGCGCAGATGCGGTGAGTCGAGCGCATCAGGGCCTGTTTAGACTCGCATATGTGTGTACGCAGATGCGGGCATTTAAAGGTAGGTGCGAAGGCAGGACTCCAGTGCTTATCCGTAGAAGCATGATATTGGTCTCAAAAGAGACGCCACAGGAGCGGCTAATGTGTCACATATGTGAAAGTGCTGGGCAAAATGATAAATACAAGGGTTCGCGATTTTGGATTCATTTAAACATTTCCAAGCTTTTTGGAGCAATTTTCATCAGAAGGATTGGGGTAAATGTTCTACACTTGGTTTTGATCTTATTATATGAATCTATCTTCATTTTAGGCTATTGGTTGATGAATTTTAAAGAGAAATTGGGGGTTTTAGCCTAAAGTTTCATAATGTGAATTTTTGAGTTTTGAACATAGATTCGGAGTCGGGTTTGTGTGAAACTAGTATGGTTGGACACGTAATTGAATGGGTTGTCAGATTCTTTATGTTTTGACGGGTTTCGAGCCACGGGCCCAGTGTGACTTTTGCCCGGTTTTGGCTTTTGATTAAGGATTTGATCTTTATCATTTGGGATTGCTTCCTTGGGATTTATTTGATGTATTTGAATTTCTTTTGGCTAGTTTCGAACCGTTCGAAGGACGGTACGTGCAAAATGGCATTCTTGGAGCATCGTTTGACTTGCTCAGTATTGGGTTTTGCTCTTTCAAGGTAGGTAACACTTCCAAACTTGGTGTTGCGGGTATGAAACCCCAAATTACGTGTTATGTGATTGGTGTTGAGGTGATGCACATACTAGGTAACGGCGTGTGGGAGTGCACCGTGTAAGTTGTAATTCCATTATTTCTGTGGTATTGTGTAGTTACATGGTCTTACCTGTAACTATAAAACTTCTACGTTCTTGAGCTATTGAGTTGTGGTCCATGTTAGAAACCATGTCTAGGTTACATACTTATCCTGTTGGGACCCACGTAGGTCATTTCTGTCGTTCAATTATCTACTTTCATTGCATTACATACTTTGCCATGCGCATTCATATGCATATTATATCTCAGTCTCTGTATCATGTATTGACACATCATATCATCAGTTTGGGCTAGTTTCATGGCATTGTGAGCTCGAGAGACCAGAGAGATTGATGACTGAGTAAGGTCGAGGGCTTGAGTGTGAGTGATATTATGAGATCGGGCTGCACGCCGCAGCATGCTATATTGATTATATTATGGGATCGGGTTGCACGCCGCAGCAGGTTATATTGATTTGTGTCATGATTGGCTTGATATAGAGCTTGGCTGAAGGAGCTCCTCCGGAGTCTACACACACCCTATGTCAGCAAGATTGATTATATTGAGGGATGAATCTTCCCTAGACACGGATCTTGTCTGAAGCATTTATATACATGGGGATGGATATTTCCCACGGGCAGGATTGGCCCTACTCAGACTGAGTTATTGATGGTCATTTGATGTATATATTCCGGGATAGATCTTCCCTAGGCGGGATTTGCCATATACAATACTGAGTGGTTGAGCATGATGAGTGGAAAGTGTGAGACAGTGAAATTGAGTACTCCGAGAGAGTGACTACATGAGCTCCTCACTGAGGTACATGACATTGACATACACATATGACATACATGCATAGACATGCATTTATTCCTCATGTTGTACGGTATCACGTCATTCATGACTTCTCACACATATAGTAGCATAGTGATATATGTTACACTGGCTACATGGAAAGAAAAATGGAACATCTTATTTATTGTTGAAAGGATTTTTGGAATATTTTTTTTTTCAAATTTACTCATATTTTCGACGATTTCAGTAAAGGATCTGGGTTTTCACTGATATACTTGAAAAGCAAGATCTATTTTTCGGGATGCTATGAATAGGCTGAGCATTTCATCTCTGAATTTCTTCTTTTTATTACTTGCTTTAAATTGTTATGACATGTTGTTGGATATTGGTATTGGACCCGACCTTTGTTCTAGATCGTCACTACATTCAACCTAAGGTTAGGTTTGTCAGTTATTGAGTACATGGGGTCGGTTGTACTCATACGACACTTCTGCACCTTGCGTGCAGATGTTAGTTGCGGACTACTGAGATCGACGAAAACTGGATTTGAAGATGTACCTGCATGCCGGTTGTAGCTGCCTCTTGTTCATGGTAGCCTTAGAATATATAAATCTGTTTATGTACTTTTCGAACAGATGATGTAATTAATTCATACCAACTTTTAAAATGTATTCTTGGAAGCTCGTGATTTGTACTAAGAGTCCATGGAGAATTTATCAGATTCAGATATTTTGTTATTTAATTGCTTTATTAATTATTATTGGAATTGGTTAGTGGTTAAACTGGCTTACTTAGCAGGTTGGGTTAGGTTCCATCATGACGGGATGGATTTGGGGTCGTGACAGATTGGTATCAGAGATCTAGGTTCATAGGTTCTACAAGTCATGAGCAAGTGTCTAGTAGAGGCTTGCATATTGGTATGATGACGTCCATATTTATCTTCAAGAGGCTACAGGACAGTTAGGATATACTTCCCATATTTTTTCCTTATCATGCAACATTGATTCATCTTGAAGCGTAACTATTTGAATTCCTTCCACCCAATCGTATGCGCATGTGAGCGCTCGATATTAGTTGTGCATTGACGGCTTGCAAATTCCGTGAATGAGGTACGAGATGTGATTTCTTTTTGTTGATGATGGGCCAGTCTAGAGGACTTGAGGCCGGGTTTTGACTGTAGCTTGAGCCCAGAGATTTTGATTGTCTGAGCAGGTGATTTTGGACTTATAAGTCCGGTAGCATCCCTATTAGTGGAATTTGTTGCTCGGTGAGTGACTGGATGGCTATATGATGAGTATGATGTGACCGCCGGAGGTGTTCGGATGGATCGAAGGTGTTGAGAAGAGTTTGGTTGAGATGTAAAAGGACTATTGATTGCTTGATTTGACATATAGTCTCTAGTTACGGGTGAGTTTAAGGGTCTTTCATTTTGTTTAGTTGTTGGGTGAAGTAGGTTTTCATGTCGTGTTATGTGTTCGGGATCTGGAAGATTAAGTGATTGCGTAATATTTATGATCATGGAAGGGTATAGAGGGATTTCAGTTTGAGGCAAAGCATGTGGGATATCTCCTACGGGGTGTCCTGAGGTTGTGTTATCCCTATGTTGTTTTTGTAGAGAATTCTCCTTTACCAGTGAATTATATGTGTTGCAATTTGAGTTTGGACCGCTTGTGGGAGTTGTCCTGACTGTTACAAGGGTGAATGCAAGATTTGCAGATAATGTGAAGTATTAGATGGTTTGTGGTACATGAGCTCATGATGGATTTAGTTAAACCTCACTGCGGTATTATGGCAATAATAGAGTATGGGCATTGTGAGTTATGGTGTGCTTTGATCTATGGCTTTGGGTCAAGTGGAGGAGTCTGCTATCGGCAAGTGGATTGCACGATTATGTGTTGTATTGGTTTCGGTTTGAGGTAAAATGGTAAATCTGTTATGACTTGTAGAGGTTGAGATCGAGGATGACTCGGGTAAGGGAATTCTTGATACGGGTTGTGTTACACTCTTTGGGTATATGGAAAGCATGGAATGATTGAGTGGTTATTCATGAAGGATGTGGTGTTAATGGAGTAGGAATTTTCCTGGTCGCGTTAAGGTGGGATTACTTCTTAGGGTTTAGGTGTGCTAATGTGACACAGGTTTTTCAGTTTGTTGGTTAAATTGAGATTGGAGTAGAGTGGATGACTCTCGAGAATGATTCTAATGGATTCAAGATTTACACTACTGAAAAATTGGTCTACGGTAACGCTTGAAAAACCGTTCCCACAGACTGTCAAACTGTTTCCATAGGGATACTGGAACGGTTTACAGACCATTACATCAGCCCGCGTGCCCATAGGTCTATTGGAACGGTTCTTGCAATGGTTTGCATCTCCGTGACTATAGATACGTCTATCGCAACAATTTTCCCTTTATCTGTTGGGACGATTATTTTTTTCAATTGGAACAGTTTAAAACCGTTATAATATTGTTTATACAACGGTTATTAACCGTTACCATATTATTTAAAGCAACACTCATGTAAGCTATTGCTACGGTTATGTTGGATATAGCAACGGTTTCTTTAAGCTATCATAACGGTTATATTTGTATTTTGAACGGTTTGTAGATCATTTTGGAACAATTTGTGGGACCTATTGCAATGGTTTACATAGTCTAATATAACGCCATTTGTGTCCTATTGCAACGGTTCTAGTAGGCTAGTATAATATAGCACCTGCTATAAATAAATATTTATACATATAATAAATTATAATAACACTAAATTTAAATACATCATAAAATAAAACTATTAATAATATAAAATTATCCATCAAGCAAATAATATTCACAAAGCAAATGTTCTACCCCATGAGTGCATAAGTTTATTACATCTCAAGAGAGTAAATAAGTTTAAAAAATATTGGTAACAAAAGATTCCTAGAACATTCATCTATAACAATTCAAACTTCATCTCAAGTAAGGTCTAGTTCTTCATTGTCTTCATTATCCATGTCTTGATCTACTCCACCTACAAAAGAGGATAAATAAAGTTATTACTCTTCAAGAGAATCCCGTCTAAGAATACTCATAGCACTCATAAGAATAAATCTTGAAAGATGTTAAGAATCTTTTTTTTATTTTATATTCAGAGGGAATATTTGGAGATGTTAAAAACATATCCAAATATTTTAGGGAAAAGAAAGGGAAGGACAGAAAAATGATAGATAATTGAAAGAAAATTAGATTGTTAACCTTTAACACAGTAGCAATGATGCTTAGTTTATAAGGGAAACTCAATCATGTTCAGGGTTTTTTTCAACCACAGTGATGGCAACAGTGAAGCTTCTTGAACTCTGATTGAATGAAAACTTAGAGCTTCAGTACAATATCCACTCTGCCTTGAACCAAAGCAAAATCCCAACCAAGGAAAGAGGAGAAGAAGAAGAAATTGAAGATGTATAACATTTGGTACGTACTGACCTTGATTGTTACTACCAGCAGATAGTCGACTGTTTAGTTGAACAGCAACTTGTTGTGTAGAGGAAGCTTCTACAGGTGAACGTGCAGCGAAGCTTAACACGTCAGGATCTAGTCGCAAATCTGGGTTCAGACGCTGATGTCGTGCGATGACGTTCAATGTAATATTTTGTTCTATAGCATCCTTTTGTTTGTTCAAATTTTCATGCATTCTTTGATGCATATCTGCTTAGTCAAGAGCATCACAATATAGAAAAGGCTAACTATCCCAGTTCACATATCCAACTAAAATTCAAAAAAATAAGAGAAAATTAAGTAATTCTTTTTCTAACTTACAGAGGACACAACAATGTCACTGATGGTCTGCAGACTATCCAAAAAGAACTGTTGCAAAAAAAAAAAAAATTTAAAGATATGAGAGCTGATCTAAGCAAAACTTAGAAGGCTGAAGGTATTTTCTATTTCCACATATGTATATATAGAAAGGGCTTAGCAAATTCCTGAAATATAGGACAAACAATTGACAACCCCACAAGAGAACAATGTGCTACAACATCTAAGGAAACAACTCAACTATACAACTCAGGCTTATTTATAACGGACACACAGTACATCAAACACAAAGAAGAAATATGTATCCCATGGATTTTCTAAGGCTGGTAACTTCTTACTTGTGTATATGCTAAATTGAGTTCAAGATAAAATGACTTTTTTCTCTGTTTGTTTCTTAGTTGGGTATCTTTTGTTTTCTTCAGTTTCTTTGGAACACGGCTGCTATTGAAGCCCGAATGGAAGCAAGCCGTCAAAGAATTCGGGAACTAGAAGAAAGACTCCAGGGACTACGCCAGGAGCAGCAGGCACTGATCGTGGAGGCAATCTTCCTTGGTGCCCGAGAAAACTAAAAGAGTCCGTCGACTCTTTTTAGTTTTAGAAGGTTTCAATAAGTGTCTTGAGACATTTGTTTTCATGTCTGGTGTTCTTTTTTTTTTTAGTGTAGATCTACTCCGGTGCCTACTGGAGATAGACTCCTATCTATGCTAACTATCTTTGTTTGGTTTTATTTGTTATGTTTGCATGTATAGTATGGTAAAACCAAAAGTGTAAAATGTTTACCACTTAATGCTATGCTAATAGAATANTAGTCCGTCGACTCTTTTTATTCTTAGATCCCTTGTTTCACTCCGATAGTAGTATTGATCGTGTCAATGCAGAGGAAATGAAATAATTATTGTTTCTTTAAAAGTATGTGAAGGATGCTGCTGAAAAAGAGTCATCTTTGGATCAAGTTCTTGTTCCTATAAGATGGGACATAGGGATTAGAAGTTCTCAGATATCACTTCTGATTAGTTTACTAAATGGTTTTATGGGGGTTAACTTCAATTTATTCCATGGGGATACATATTAGTTGAGAATATGTTTTAGATGATAGCATACGTTTAGAAATATTCTGAACTTCTAAACACAACTAGTTTACATGTTAGCTGTACCTAACCCTTGCTGGAACTAATTTAACCAAACTGCAACAGAAGTCAAATGAGAAATACAAAATAGAAAAACTAGTTTCTTTTAAAGCTCCTAACTGACTACTAACTGATGAAATTGCTTATTTAGTTGCAATTCTATCTATTGTTTGGCCTAAATTTAATACTATCTCATTTGTACGAGTGAAAATACTCTTAAGATGTAAGGAATTGTGAGCTCTCATGGAACAAGAACATGGTCTTGTTTGAATTAACAAGTTGAAACAGTCTATTAATTGCCCTTTCTGCTGCATTGTTAGCTCGGACATTTTCGGCATTAGGCAACTTAATGTTAGACTGTCACACATATATAGAGAGGGGAATAAGTTAGCTGACCATCTTGCTAATTATGCACTTGATTTTGGTAACATCGAATGGCATGTTGTTTGGCCACTGGACATAAAGGGCAGAAGGATATGAATGATGATAAATTACAATGTCCTTTTTTAAGGGTGAAGGTAGCCAAAGACTAGAAAGTAAGAGTGTGTTACAACAGCTTAATTTCTCCATCAGCAGAATTTAAATCTGTCATGGACCATTTTCAATCCAACTGGAACAGACACTTTCAACAAATATCCACATGCTCATGTTTACATCACTGATTACAACAACCTTTCCTTCCCAATTCACACCATTATCTGGTAACAGAAGCATTGCAGAATCTAAAATTGGCCACATATGTCAACACTGATGCCAGAATTTATTTCATTAACCTGTTTGTCTTATCTACGCATGACCAACTGAAAGACAAATGGAAGGCAAAACAAAATTCAGAACAATGTGCCAGTATGCACAGACAACTATGGGCTTCTTCTGATACTGAGTTCAGTATTTAATGTTAGCACGTTTGGTTGATTATCCCCAATGGTATTAGCATGATCATTCTAATACCATGCATTGGCAGCCAGTAAGGTTTCAACAGAGGCGATTCTATCACATACATCAATTCCTAAAGAGGGAATATTTTCAAACTTTCTTATCGATGGATTCCAAACACACGGATCCTAATCAGAATCATAAGAAATACAGAACCCAAAATTCTATAGCTTTTACGGAATGGTTATTCACGAGAAAAATAAAGCTCAATTGGGATATGGGCAAATTCGTGATACATAGTTGCGTAAATAGAGAAAGTGTAAGAAGGCAACCGATTTTCATCAAGAGTTGCTGAAACGCTGGGAATTGTGGCAACTTTATACGCTGTTTGTAGCGCCTATATGGCATCACTTAAAGTTTAGTCACCAGTGATGCCAACATGCACTAAATTAATAGATACATGACATCTGATTGTTCATAAACTTCTAGCATTTAACCATGGTTAATTAAAATATATTCCCACCTCATTCAATCACTTTTAAGCACAAAACTAAAAACACAGGACTACAGCATGAATAAACACAGAACCCAAAAGACTACAGCATGAATTAAGAACCCTTTTTGCCGAGAACTAAAAAACACAGTCAAAATGTATAGAAATGGTAACAAAAATAGTAAAAATGACCAAAAGAATTAAGAAAATTAACAGGCTATTGTGATTTTGGGCTTCTATGATTCGAGCACAAATCTAATTTTAGATTTGGGGATTTAGGGAAGGAGTGTCGGAGAAGTACCAAAGAAGAAACTGTCCTTGAAGAAGTGCTGAAAAGACCGACAGAACTGTCCTTGGGGTTTTGGTGTCACGACCCAAATTTCTCCTCCGCTGGGTATCGTAATGGCACCTAGTCTTAAGGACTAGGTAAGCCTACTTTCATGGAATAACAACAATAACAAATAAAATCTAATATTTTTCTAAAATAATAAATTCTTTATTCATTGCATATTCCAAAAAATCCGGTAGTACAAGTCATAAGCTCTATAAAGAGTTTTACTACAACTTCTAAATACAACTGTTAGGGGCTAAGTGAAAACAGTGTAAATACAAAATAGGAAGGTGACTCCGAAGCCTGCAAACGCAGCAGGTTACCTTGAGTCTCCTCAGCAAGATTCCGCACAGCTACTAACAATAAATACCTGGATCTACACAAAAAAATGTGCAGAAGTGTAGAATAAACACACCACAGCGGTGCCCAGTAAGTATCAAGACTAACCTCAGTGAAGTAGTGACGAGGACTAGTCAAGACACCCACTGGTCTAATAAATCAATGCCAGTAAGTATCAAGACTAACCCCAGTGAAGTAGTGACGAGGACTAGTCAAGACACCCATTGGTCTAATAAATCAACATGCATAAATATAGGAATGACAGGGCATGGCACCTATCTAATGACCATACAACATAGTTAACAACAACTGCAATGTAGAAGGAAATACAGCAATTAACGAAGGAACATAATAAAAATACACAGAAGGATGGACGGGAACACAACCCAAGTCCGAAAATCGCAACACAATAAGGACAAGTAGTAGCTCAACACTGCATTAATCTCCACTCAAGGCCTTGACCAGAAATACCATTAAAATGGTCAAATCTTCGAGTGTAAACTTTCACCCGCAATTTTCTATATTGAAAACTTTAAGGTAAGATCCTTTTTAAAGAGGAAATTCTTTTGAAATATAATTTTCCCAACAGATGTCTCTCGGACATAATTTTCTTCAAGATCAATGCTTTTCAAATATATTTTTCCAAAGAAAGTGTCCTTAAAATGTAGTTTTTCTGCAACATAAACATTTTTCAAATATTCTCTTCCAAAGGGATATCCTTCAACATAGTTTTGTTTAACATAAACAACTTTCAAATATCCTTTTTCCAACGAAATGTCCTTCAACATAGTTTTATTCAGGATAATTATTTTTCAAATTGGAATTTCCAATATAATTGTCTTTCAAATATAATTCCTTTGATAAAATCTACCGAGATCCCGTCCCGTAGTCCCGAATTCATCACACAATACAGAGGATCTCCCGGAATACGTCTATAGTCACAAAATCAATATGTAGTATAGGGGGAAAGCTCCTGGAATACGTCTGTAGTCCCAATTTAAATATACAGTACAAGGAAATCTCCTGAAATACGTCCATAGTCCCAATTTAAATATGCAGTGCAACAACCAAAGACAACAACTATAGCACGGCAGGAGACTCTTACATCACCACATCAAATACAAAGCAACCAGGACAATGACAAAAGATACGACGAATAAATCAATACAAGAATTTCAATTCACAAAGAAACAGTAGAACATCATTCACAAGTAATTATCAGCACATAATACTAAATGCAAAAGGGAACAACTTGACCATGGAAAAACAAGACAAGCAACAAATCCACAAATTTAAGTCAACAATAAGAAGAATACACAAGTCAAATAATTCCAAGTAAGGACAAGTCGACTAAGGTATAGAGTATCTAAAATTCTTTTAAGGTTGAGTGATGAGTGGCTAGAATTCATGATTTTAAGCATTATATACCTTGCATTTTATGTGCTTTAATGATAAAATACACGTCGTATGTGCCTAATAGGGTTTATTTTATGTGTAGGTGAATTGGAAATGGAAACGGGGCTAAAC
>MDKJ01190871.1:0-24180 GCA_005239525.1 Nicotiana knightiana
AATGTCACTTTAAGTGGAAAAACTCCCGTACCCCTTTGGGGCGTATAAAAAGGAGGTGTGACAAACACAACTACATATTTAGAGAACACAAGAACCTAAGAACTCTAAAAGGCCAATTTCCACAAATAAGTCTGAGCACGTACTCGTCACCTCGCATACACGGACTATAATCAACATAGAAGACTCAAATCCTAAAGGTTAGTTCTCCCACAGAAGGTTAGGCAAGATACTTACCTCGAAGAAGACAAACCGATACTCTAAAATGGACTTCTCCGGTGAAATGACCGTTGAACGGCTCAAGTCTAACCAAAATAACTTCAAAGCACAAATAAAACTCATAAGAAACTATTCTGAATCATAAAGTCTCAATCTTTATCAAAATCTAAAATCGACCCTTAGGCCCGCAGCTCAAAACCCGAAAAATTTCACAAAACCCGAACACCCATTCCGATACGATTTCAACCATACTAATATTATCAAATTCCGATTCCAATTCTCCCTCAAATCATGATTTTTCATTTTGAAAACTTTCTTAAAAAACCACCACTTTCCTCAACTCAAAATACAAAGTAAATGATAAAAGTAAAGATAACATCATGGAATATAATAAATACTAGGTGAAGAACACTTACCCAATCGATTTTCTTGAAAACCCCACAAAGAAGCTCCAAAAACCAAGGTCCAAGACTCAAAATATGATGAAAATGGCCAAACCCTCGACTTATATGATTTTGCCCAGCACTTCCGCTTCTGCGAACAAATAAGTGCATCTGCGCAACCGCATTTGCAAGAAATGTTTGCATCTGTGATCTTAACTTACCAGGACCAGGTAAGCATTTGCAGACAACATAGCCGCAATTGCGGCCGCAGAAGTGATGACAGGAGCGTAGAAGCGGACTCCTTCGCAGATGGATCGCTCAACTGCAGAAGTAGCCTTCGCACCTGCATGCCAGTATCCGTAGAAGCAGACTAGCTCCCACACCTCAACGATCGCAGAAGTGACAAGGCTAACACAGAAGCGAAGCCATACCTGCACTCCAAAATGTCTTAGGTGCGAGACACCAGAACCAGACCTGAACTCAAGCATAAATATAATTCGAAGCACGTCCGAAACACACCTGGGCCCCCGGGACCCCGTCCAAGAAAACCAACAAGTTCCATAACCTAACACAGACCAGCTCGATGTCTAAAATCACATCAAACAACTCCAAAACTACAAATCGCACCATGAATCAGACTTATGAACTTTCAAATCATCCAACATCAAAAACTCGCACCAAAACCTATCAAATTAACCTGGAATGACGTCAAATTTTGCAGACAAGTCCCAAATAACATAACAAAGTTGTTCCAACTCTCGGAATCGTATTCCGAATCGCCAAAGTCAACTCTTGGTCAAACCTCTCAACCTTCAAAACTTCAACTTTTCCAAGTTTCGCCGAAACGCTTCAAATTACCCTACGGACCTCCAAATCCAAATCCGGACGCATGCCTAAGTCAAAAATTACCATACAAAGTTGTTCAAGATATTATGCCACTGAACAGAGCTTAAATTCTCAAAACGACCGGTCAGGTCATTACATTCTCCTACTCTTAAACAAACATTCCTCCTCAAACGTGTCAAGAATCACCTCTAAGTATTCAATTCACTGAATGCACACCTCCATCATACACCCCCGGGTGACCCCACGTGACCCCAGTCCACATAAGCCTGACGACACCATCTCATCCGTAATTTATCATTTCTACTAGCACCAATAAGCCTTAGAGTCAAAACTCTCATCCTCCATTCATCTCCAAAAGACCTGACTCTAAATTCATACCCGGTATTAGTCTTAACTAGCTGCAATAACTCATGCCTACACCCACAGGGTACGGCCACACAACATAACACACCCCCCATAGGCCCATAATAACATTTCTGAACACAATAGGTGCCTGTAATCAAACCAGAACTGGCAATTAGCCTCATATCTGTTAGAAACCCGTTTCAAACCTCCACAACACTGACAATGATGCGAGAAACACGAAGGCCTCATAAAAATACACTCGGATCAACAAGTCACAACTAACACCACCGGGCACACACCCCGAAAGCTAAAACTCAAGATGCACAGAACGAAAATGACTGAATATGTAAAGAGAAACACATAGAGAAATATCAAACAAACCCGACAGGTACAACTCTCTATCAGTGTCGAGCACAACTCTCTATCAGTATCATACTACAAATAAATTTAAATAGGAAAATCAAAGTACATGAACAATAAGGATCTCATCCATGTATAACTCTCTGTAGCGGCATGCGACCCGGCTCAAACATATCAAATCACATGGGATCGCGAGGGTCTCACCCTCAACTCTGAATCACATGTCGAATACACATCATACCAATTGGAATTTTCCACTAACTCAATTCTGCCTATAAAATCACAACACTTACTGATCTCTCACCCCGGTAGAGTAACAAATCACAAATCAGAACCAAGAATACCCAGGAGTCACATCAAAACCTACCATAATGGAGAACATGAACTCACTTCTAGTCTCACAACTCTTAATAATGAATAAAAACAAATGATAGACACAGGCTACTACTCATATAATTTCCCATCAGGGAAAACACATAAATAGAGTGCTAATAATGAAACTCACCCATAAGTGAAGCAACAAAGGAGAGAACTCGTCCCGATAAGCAGAACCAAAACATAACACGAATGGTGCCCCTTTGTAACAATCATAAGCATACCGGTATGACATCATCTGGCGCAGCTGCCTCCATCCTACTATATGAACACGTCAACGGGTCGGGCCATCCCCTCTTGGGCGTCCTCTACTACCCTGAATACCACGTTGTAACACATCTGTCTGGAGTCTGGGACAAACTCTCACTATATGGCTGGTATCTCCACACTCAAAGAAACCTCTCTGCTGACATGGCTATGGAAATTGTGCGGTATGGGTACTTTGAGACCCATGAGCACCTGAAACACCGTGCGAAGCCGGAAGTGCAGACCGAACTGATTGACCCACAAAACCTCTACTATGTCGTACCCTGCCTCGAAAATAAGGACCAGTATATCTCTCCAGTCTACGAGGCCTCCTCGACTCCCTGTCCTTTCTCTCCTGACCTCGCATGTCCCCTCAATCATAGCCACGCTGGGCCTCTCTCTCCTGATCCCATATGCTCTTTACTCGATGAGCGATCCCTACCACCTTCTGAAACAAAACATCTGACTCTATCTCCCGAGCCATGCTGAACCGAATATCATGTCCGAGCCCATCAATGAATCTATGGACACACTCTCTAACTGTATCGACCAAAGAAGGTGCATGCCTGGCCAAATCACTGAATTTAACGGCATACTCCGACACTGACATAGTGCCCTGGCACCACTACTCAAAATCCACGCGCCATACATCTTGAAGGGACTGAGGTACAAACTCTCTCAGGAACATCTATGAAACCTGAACCCATGTGAGTGAAGCTGACTCGACCGGGCTACCCAACTCATACGCCTGCCACTACTAATATGCCGCTCCCCTGAGATGAAACATAACAAAAGCAACCTCGCTCGTCTTCACAGTACCCATAGTGTGAAGAATGTGGTGACACTCCTCCAGGAAACCCTGGGCATCATCTGTCGCCAATCCACTAAAAGTAAGAGGGTGGTACTTCTTGTACCTCTCAAGTCTAAGCTGTTCTTCCTCAGATGTTGCTTCCCTAACCACGGGCTGAACTGGGACCACAGGCTGTGTCGCCCTGATAGTTGGAACCTGACCAACATGAACTCGATGCTCTAGAGTGTGGACGGCGGGAGTCTGAGATCCTCCCTCGGCATGTGAAGTACCTGGTGCAACCGGAATCAACCCCACCTGAGTCAATGTACCAAACATACTCAGGAACTGTGTTAAGGTCTCCTAAAGTATGGGGGTAACAGCAGGCGCCTTTGGTACCTGTCACGCAATTGAAACCACTAGCGGATCCTCAACTGCTACTTTGGTAGGTGCCCTAGCTGCGACACGTGCTCCTTGTCGACCTCTACCTCTACCCCTGGCGACATCTGCTTTGAGGGTAACGTCATCAGGAACTGCAGCTCATGTCCTCATCATCTGTGAGAGAATAGAATGATAAAAGTTAAAACTTTGTGATTGATGAACTCACACGATAGGAATAAACGAAGTGAAACTGTCCTAATTGTTCTATAGCCTCTCGAAGAGACTCTATTGAACTCGCTTATGACTCGTAGCACCTATGAACATGGCTCTGATACCAACTTATCACGACCTAATTTTTCCTATGTTGGGTATCGTGATGGCACCTAGTCTTAGGGATTAGGTAAGCCTAAAATTTACTGAATAATAACAAGAATCAAATAACATCTAAAAAAAATTTTGAAATAAAAATCTTTATAAATTTAAAATTCCTAAAACCGGTTATACAAGTCATAAGATTTACAAAGTTTTCTACAATTGTCTAAACACAACTACTTGAAGTAGAGTAAACAGTATGAATACAAATCAAATGGTGACTCCGAAGCCTGCGAACATGACAAGAGATTTACCTTGAGTCTCCACAGCAACAATCCGCACAACTAGCTAATGATCATTGACTCCAAAAAATACCTAGATCTGCACAAACATGTGCAGAAGTGTAGTATGATTACACCACATCGGTACCCATCAAGTATCAAGACCAACCTTAGTGAAGTAGTGACGAGGAACTGTCAAGACACCTACTAGACTAAATAACCTTAGGAAGTATAAGTATAAGAACAACAGAGTATTATATCTACATAAAAACTACACGAAATGATAAATAATACGGTAATTGCAGTAAGAAAGAAAAACAACAACTATCAGCAGAAATACCATAATAATGACATAGAAGAATGAACGACAACATAGCCTAAATCCGATAATCATATATAAAGAAAGAACAAGTATTAACTCAATTAAAAAATGACCGCTTTGACATTACGTCTTAGTCAATAAACTCCACGAGGTACCGAACCTCAGACTATTCACAAGTCACGGTTCCCAATACCTGTCATGACCCGAATTCCCAACCTTAGGGATCATCATGGCGCCTAACACCACACTTGCTAGGCAAGACAATATTAGAATTCGATTAGCCATTTTCCTTTGGTTACTTATTTAAACACAATAAAAAAATTTAAAGTAAATTAAGTCTAATAATTTCCAGCGAATCACCTCATAAATAAAATGTTAAACAAATAAATAAACGAAGCCACGAACTAAATATATATAACTCTAAGACTACCCCATGGTCTGGTGTCACAATTCACGAACTTCTAAGAATACTACAAATAATGGGATGAAAACAATAATATATCTATTTTGAGTAAAATATAACAGTCTCTATAAAGCTAGGAGAAGACTCCAGGAATCTGCGAACGCCGACAGATATACCTCGTGTCTCCGAATGATGAATGACCGCTACTAAAATCTCTAACGCTGGTCGGTACCTGGATCTGCACAAAAGAGTGCAGTAGTATCAGTACAACTGAACCCATGTACTAAGTAAGTGTCGAGCCTAACCTCGACGCAGTAGTGACGAGGCTACTGCGGGACATTAACAATATAACCTGTGAACAATATAAAATAAAGCAAAAAGTAAATTTTAAAATAAACAAACAATAACTGTAGAAACACTTTAAAATAACTCATCCACTTTTCCAGGTCTCAACTATAACCTAGTCTCACGTAAATTTCCAAATTTCCAAACTTTAACTTTAAAATAGAAGTAGTGCAAAAATATGAAAAGTAGAAAAGTAAAACAGTAAGTTCTCAAATCTTTATTTTTGAAAATCAGTAAAACATAAGTGTCCTCCCTTATTGCTCCTTGTTGCGGAATGCAACCCGCTCCTACTTGTCCACCCTTATTGCTCCTCCCTATATATATCACCCTTATTGCTCATGTTGCAGCGTGCAACCCGATCCCACCTGTCCACCCTTATAACTCCTTGTTGCGGCGTGCAACCCGCTCCCACCAGACATATCATATCAATTTATTTATGAAAATATTCACAATTCAGGCCAAGACTTTCACAACATTTTTGTCTCAACAAATCTAAACAAGAAACTGTATTTTCTCATAAACTTCATCAATATCATCTCCAAATGAAACCAACAAGAATATATATATATATCTATCTCGTAAAATAATGTCAAACCGCTCAACCTTTATGTACCACAAGGAAACAAAGGAAACAACCAATACTTTTCCAAAAATAATTGAACCAAGACTTATCAACAAGTTAACAAAGCCAAGTAGTAATAGAAACATCAATGGGCATAAAACAATTAAGCCATGAATCAAATAATTGGAAACGGGGAAAGGATAATGTTTAATAGATAATTTGGTGGTGCATAGATACTCGTCACCTCACCTATACACCACACACATGCAAATTCACATAGCAATTAAGTTGGGGATTCCTATTCCCTCAAGTCAAGGTTAAACCAAACACTTACCTCGAATTCGCAGGCCACTCACTGCTCAATTATAGCTTTTCCTTTTGAATTCACCTCCAATACACTCGAATCTAACCATAATTAATTTAACATCATTAATTAATGCTAAAGGAACTAACTTTACTAAAAATTAAAAAATTTCCTAAGTTTTCCCAAAAAAAGTTAAAACCCGACCCCGGACCCGCTTGGTCCAAACTCGGGGTTAGGACCAGATTACGTTTACCCATTCACCCCCGAGCTCCAATATGCAATTAGTTTCGAAATCTGACCTCAATTCGAGGTAAAGATTCGATTTTTACAAAATTTCCTAATTCTACCCAAATCCTCAATTTTTACCATGAAAATTCTTGATTTTTGATTGAAAAGTGATGAAAACATTGGGTAATTGAAAGAGTAGAGTCTAGAATTGATTACCTACACTTTGGGGATGAACTTTGGTACAGAAAATCCTCTCTAGGGCTTGGTTGTTTGAAAATAGGTGAAAAATAGGTTCTGCTTGTTTTTTAAAAGCTAATTTATATAGCTGGGCAGGCCTCCTACGCGATCGCGTAGGCCTGCCCGCATTCGCATAGCTTCGCCAAACGGGACCTTCACGTTCGTGGCCCTAAGGTCGCGTTCGCATAGAGGAAACCAAGGCTCCTCCCCCAGGCCCAATTTACCCTCTGCGTTTGCTTAACCCAACACGCATTCACAAAGCTTTAACTGCTAGTGCTTCACGTTCGCGTGAGGGTCTACGCGTTCGCATATCACAAAATCGACCCCAATTAATTTACTCTACGCGTTCGCGAGTGGCTCCACGCGAACGCAATGAACAAAATAGTTTAGCACCAGTAACAACAAAAACCAGCAACTTTTCTAAAGATAAAAGATCCCGTGGCGTATCCGAAACTCACCCGAGCCCTCGGCTCTAAACCAAATATGCACGCAAGTCTAAAAATATCGTACGGACTTGCTCGTGCGATTACATCATGAAAATAACATGTAAAACTATGAATTAAACCTCAAGACTCATTATTTTTCTCAAGAACACTTAAATTTCATTCTTTCTCAACTGGACGTCTGAATCACATCAAATAAACTCTGATTTTCACCAAATTTCACAGATAGTATTTAAATACTATAAAAAATCTGTACCAGGCTCCGAAACCAAAATACGGGCCTGGTAACCATAGGTTCTAACATAAATTCTTTTCTTTATCTCATTAATAATTCAGCAAAATAATTTCTTTCAAAAATTGATTTCTAAGGCTTGGGACCTCGGAATTCAATTCCAGGCATACACCTAAGTCCCATATTTTACTGCGGGCCTCCCAGGATCGTCGGAACACAGATCCGGGTCCATTTACTCAAAATATTGACTCAAGTCAACTAAAGTTAAACTTTAAATTCTAAAAATTAGTATTTCTTATATTTTCACATAAAAGCTTTATGTTTTCACGCCCGCACTGTGCACGCAAATCAAGGTAGTTAAAATTAATCTTTTTATGACCAATAAGCGTAGAACGGAGTATTAATTCATAAAATGACCCCTTGGGTTATCACAATACCTGAACCTTAATATTTGGCATCATGTGCCATCATTACACTTTATAACTGCACTAACGACACACGTGCCAAATAGAGAAATTCTCACATAGAAGGAAAGTAAACATGGGTGTGTATCGATACTCAAAAATATCAAGAAAACCTCTTAACCGATAAGAGTGCTTAACTACGTGTATGCTTGTGCAAGTTCCTAACATAGTTCATACCATGTAGTAAGCATAAGAATAGGAACATACAGCATGTAGAATGTTTTGTCACAACTTTCACAAGATAAAGATCACACAGATAAGTGTACCACTACACAAATATCAACAATATGAATGCACCCAGGGCTTCACAATTTATCATAAACGATCCCTGAAGTAACCCACCTTGTCTCGCCACGTGTGCAATAATAAAGTAAGTGCCCGCCCTGTCTCGCCACACGTGCATAAAAATGTTCCCACCTTGTCTTGCCACATGCACAACCCACATATATATAGCCCACCTTGTCACACTGCATAAGCAATTATCAATAGTAACAATAGCACGGCAGAAACCTCGTGCAACCCCCTAACAACAACTACACGATAGAAAACTCGTGCATCACAATAATAACAACCACGCGGTAGAAACCTCATGCATCACCACAATAAGTACAACAGAAAAAATGACAATAATACAAAGTGCGGCAAGTAAATCAACTCAAGAACCTTCGATCACAAGAAACGGTAGAACTAGTTCATAATGAATAAATATAATAAAGAATATTAGGCGTAATAAGAACAACTCAACAGGGAAGAAACTAATATGTAACAATGGTCCCACAATGTGCGGTTCAACAAAAAAAGACTAACATGAGTCAAATAATTCCGAATAACGGCAAGTCAACTAAGGCAAAGGACATCTAAGCTTCTTTTATGGTTGGGCAATTACGAAAGAGATACAACAAATTCCATTAAAGGTAGACAATGGGAAGATAACCATAACCTCAATTAAGGATGAACAATTACAAAAAAGACAACTATAACTTCAAATAAAGATAAGCAATTAGGGGAACGATAACATGGCAATAGAAGAGATAACAGTTCCAATTGAGGCACATATGAATTAAATAAACGGTAAGAGTGTATCATGAATCAGTTAGTTCTAATTAAAGAAGGTATAGGTGAAGCTAGTCATTAAGAAACATATTCATAACAAAACAACTGCATATTCAGTCAACACAAGGACCTAATAACCCTAAAAGGCCAATTTCCACAAATAGGTCTGAGCATGTACTTGTCAACTCACGTACACGGACGATAATCAATATAGAAGACTCAAATCCTAAGAAGTATTTCTCCCACACAAGGTTAGGCAAGATACTTACCTCAAAGAAGACAAACTGATACTCTAAAATGGACTTTTCAGGTGAAATGACCTACGGACGACTCAAACTTAACTTACCAAGCCGAAGTCCGCATCTACGAAAACCGTAGCCACACCTGCGGCGTCGCAGATGCGATCGGCTAACTGTAGGCGGCCTTCGCACCAGCGTGCCAGTATCCATAGAAGCGGGCCAGCTCTCATACCTCAATGATCGCAGAAGTGACCAGGCTTACGCAAAAGCGGAGCTGCACTATAAAATGTCGCAGCTGCAAGACACCAGAACCAGACCTGAACTCAAGCATAAAAATCATCTCAAGCTCATCCGAAACAGATCCGAGGCCCCAGGGACCCCGTCCAACCATACCAACAAGTTCCACAACTTAATACTGTCACGACCCAAATTCCCAACCTTAGGGATCGTGATAGCGCCTAACACCACACTTGCTAGGCAAGCCAATGTTAGAATTCGATTAGCTAATTTCCATTGATTACTTACTTATGCACAATAAAATAAAGTTAAATTAAACGAATACTAATGGTTTCTAATGAATAACTCCAAGTGTAAATAATTAAACCAATAAATAAACCGAGCCACGAACTAATCATATAAATAACTCTAAGACTACCCAGGGTCTGGTGTCACAATTATCGAACTTTTAAAGAATACTAGAAATAATGGGCGGAAAGAAATAATATAACTGTTTTGAGAAAATATAAAAACAATCTCTACGAACTAAGAGAAGACTCTCAGGATCTGCGAATGCCGGCAGATATACCTCGTGTCTCCGGATAATGGATAGTTGCTATTAAAAATCTCTACTGCTGGCCGGTACCTGGATATGCACAAAAGAGTGCAGAGTGTAGTATCAGTATAACCGACCCCATGTACTGAGTAAGTGCCGAGCCTAACCTCGACGAAGTAGTGACGAGGCTAAGGCGGGAATAACTTAACCTGTAAAAAAATATATAATAGTGCAAGTAAAAAATTCTACACAAATAAGAAATATCAACTACAACAATCAATCAAATAGCTCAGTCGCCTATTCCCGGCCTCAGCTGTAACCAAGATCTCACATAAATTTCCAAACATTACTTTAAAACAACCGTATGTGCTTAATATGAGAAACATCAGAGTAAAACAATATGTTTTCAAGTCTGTATGTTCCAAATCCTTGAGTTTCAAAAACCAACAAAACATTTTTGAAATCCAGTAAAACATAAGTATCATCTCTTATGACTGTCTTGTTGCGGCATGCAACCCGAACCCACCTGTCAACCCTTATCACTATCATTTATTTCCCATGTCCACCCTTATCACTATCATTTATTTCACATGTCCACCCTTATCACTATCATTTATTTCGCTTGTCCACCCTTATCATTATCATTTATTTCGCTTGTCCACCCTTATCACTATCATTTATTTCGCCTATCCACCATTATCACTATCATTTATTTCGCATGTCCACCCTTCTCACTATCATTTTATTAAACATAAAATTGTACTTCTCATTAACTCATCAATATTATCAGAAAAATGAAACCAACGGGGACATGTATATATATATATATATATATATATATCGTAAAAAAATGTCAACTCATTCGATCTTTATGTACCAGATAATTCCACGGAAAAACACTAATACTTCTCCCATAATACTTGCAACAAGACTTAACAGTAAGTCACCAAGCCAAGTAACCAACAAAAACAACAATTAACATAAAACAATTAAATAAATATGAGGAAATTATACTGGAAACAGGGAAGGGATCATGTAAGCAAACAACTTGGTGGTGCATACATACTCGTCACTTCACCTATACACCACACACATGAAATTTCACATAACAATTAAGTTGGGGATTCATATTCCCTCAAGTCAAGGTTAAACCAAGCACTTAGCTCGATCTAACAAGCATTTCACTGCTCTAGCACTGCCTTTCCTTTAGAATTTGCTTCTAACCCGCTCGAATCTAATCACAATTTGTTCAATGTGATCAATCATAGCCTAAGGGAATCATCTTTATTGAAAAGCAATGGTATTTCTACATTTTCCTATTAGAATTCAAAAATAGACCCCGAACCCGCTTGGTCTAAACTCGAGGTTCGAACCAAAACATGTTTACCCAATATCCCACAAGCCCGGATATACAATTGGTATTGGAATCCGACCTCAATTCGAGGTCCAATTCCCAAAAATTTGAGGTTTCTAAGTTCTACCCAATAACCAAATTTTTACCATGAAAACTCTAGATTTTTTGTTGTCATCTTGTTAAAAGTTGTTAGGAATTGAAAGAGATTAGTTAGAGATCACTTCCAATGGTTTGGATAAGTTTGGGTCTTTGGAAAATCTCCTATGGAGGTTTAGGGTTTTAGAAAATTGGAAAAGAAGGCAAAATCCCGTCAAAAAGATGATATAATAGGTTGTGGGTCTCGCAACTAGGCTGTCCGAAGAGATATCGCAAATGCGAAAAGGACCTTGCATTTGCAAGACCTGAGGCTAGCCATTGGCTTCACATTGGCGAAGCCCGACCTTGCATTTACGAGATCTGAGGTCTGCACACCAGATGTTTAGCTGTTGGGGTATTTTTCTAAGTCTAGACACATCGTAGCTTACCCGAAACTCACCCGAGCCTTCGTGGCTCCAAACCAAACATGCACACAAGTCTGAAAACATCATACGGACTTGTTCGTGCAATCAAATCATCAAAATAACATAAAAATCTACAGATTTAGCCTCAAAACACAAGATTTCCTCAAGAACACTCAAATTCCTAACTTTTCAACCGGATGTCCGAATTACATCAAGTCAACTCCGATTCTCACGAAACATCACAGATAGGACTTACATAACATAACGAACTTGTTCCGGGCTCCAGAACCAAAATACGGACCCGATATCATATATGTCACATATTATTTCATTTTTTTATTTCTTGAATTAACCAGTTGAATAATATTTTTCTTGGGACCTCGGAATTCATTTCCGGGCATACGCCCAAGTCCCATATTTTACTGCAGACCTCCCGAGATTGTCGGAACACAGATCTGGATCCATTTACTCAAGTTGATGACCAAAGTCAAATATAATCAAATTTTGACTCTAGAAATTACTATTTCTCATATTTTCACATAAAAGCTTTCCGGTTTCACGCCCGGAATGCGCACGCAAATCAAGGTATTTAAAATTAACCTTTTTTGGCCAGTAAGCCTAGAATGGAGTCTAAATTCATAAAATGACCCCTTGGGTCATCACAATCTCCACCTATAAAACAAACGTTCGTCCTCGAACGAACATAGAAAATTACCTGAATTGGCGAACACGTGGGATATATACTCTGCATGTCTGACTCGGACTCCCAAGTAGCTTCCTCAACGGGTTGGCCTCTCCACTGCACTCATACTGAAGGATAACTCTTAGACCTCAACTGATGAACCTGCCTGTCTAAAATGTCTACCGGCTTCTCCTCATAAGTCAAGTCCTTATCCAATTGGATAGAGCTGAAATATAACACGTGGGACGGGTCACCGTGATATTTCCGGAGCATAGACACATGGAACACCAGATGAACTGAGGATAACCCTGGAGGCAACAAAATTCTATAAGCCACCTCTCCCACCCTATCAAGAATCTCAAATGATCCGATATACCTAGGGCTCAACTTACCCTTGTTTCCAAACCTCATAACACCCTTCATGGGCGATACACGAAGTAATATTCTCTCTCCAACCATGAATGCCAGATCACAAACCTTACGATCGGCATAACTCTTTTGCCTAGACTGAGCCGCACGAAGTCTCTCCTGAATAATCTTGACCTTATCTAAGGCCTCATGAACTATGTATGTACCCAGTAAACGAGTCTCTCCTGGTTCGAACCATCCAACTGGTGATCTGCACCATCTACCAAATAATACCTCATAAGGAGCCATCTGAATGCTCGACTAATAACTATTATTATAAGCAAACTCCGCTAACTCAATAACACAAGCGTGGAGCATATCCTCCAAAATCTGAATGGTACGCTCGGACTGCCCGTCAGTCTGAGGATGAAATGTTGTGCTCAACTCCACTGGGGTACCCAACTCACACTGAACAGCCCACCAAAAGTGCGAAGTAAACTTCATGCCCTGGTCAGAAATGATAGACACGGGCACACCATGAAGGCGAACAATCTCCCGTATATATAACTCAACCAACCGCTCCGAAGTGTAAGTACTCGCTACAAGAATGAAATGTGCTGATTTAGTCAGCCTATCCATAATAACCCACACCGCATCAAATCTCTTATGGGTTCGTGGGAGTCCAACAACAAAGTCCATAGTGATACGCTCCCACTTCCACTCGAGAATCTCTATCTGCTGAAGAAAACCACCGGATCTCTGATGCTCATACTTTACCTGCTGACAATTTAAGCAACGAGCCACATAAGCTACAATGTCCTTTTTCATCCTTCTCCACCAATAATGCTGCCTCAAATCCTGGTACATTTTGGCTGCACCTGGGTGAATCGAATACTTAGAACTATGAGCCTCCTCAAGGATCAACTCACGAAGGCCGTCAAAATTAGGTACACATATACGACGATGCATCCTCAAAACATCGTCATCTCCAACTGTAAACTTGTTGGCACCACCGTGCCGAACTGTGTCCCTATTTACCATCAAATGCGGGTCATCATCAAGCAGCTCCCGGATACACTCAATTAGAGAAGACCGAGCGACTGTACAAGTTAGAAAACTACTAGGCGAAATATCCAACCTCACGAACTGATTAGCCAATGCCTGAATGTCTGAAGCTAACGGTCTCTCACCGACTGGGATATACGCAAGGTTGTCCATACTCACCGCATTTCTACTCAATGCATCGGCCACCACGTTGGCCTTCCCCGGGTGATATAATATAGTGACATCATAATCCTTCAATAACTCTAACCATCTCCGTTGCCTCAAGTTTATATATTTCTGCTTGAATAATTACTGGAGACTGCGATGGTCAGTTAAAACCTCACACGACACGCCATAAAGATAGTGCCTCCAAATTTTCAACGCATGAACAGTGGCTGCCAACTCTAAGTCGTGAACAGGATAATTCTTCTCAAGGACTTTCAGTTGCCGAGACGCATATGCAATCAGCCTGCCATCCTGCATCAATACTGCTCCAAATCCAACTCGAGAAGCATCACAATACACCGTGAAAGAACACGAACCGGATGGTAACACCAACACCAGTGCTTAAGTCAATGTTGTCTTGAGCTTTTGAAAGCTCGCCTCGCACTCGTCTGAGCATTTAAATGGGGCACCATTCTGAGTCAGCTTAGTTATTTGGGCCGCTGTAGATGAGAACCCCTCCACGAAACAATAGTTATAACCCGCCAAACCCAAGAAGCTCCTGATCTCCGTGGCTGTAGTGGGTCTAGGATAGTTCTTGACTGCCTCTATCTTCTTAGGATCTACCTGAATACCCTCAGTTGATACGATATGGCCTAAGAAGGCTATTGAATCTAACCAGAACTCACATTTCGAAAACTTAGCATACCATTGATTATCTCTCAAAGTCTGGAGGGCTATACGGAGGTACTGCTTATGCTCTTCCCGGCTGTGGGGGTATATTAGGATATCATCAATGAACACGATCACGAAGGAGTCTAGATGGGGCTTGAAAACCCGATTCATCAATTCTATAAAGGCTGCTGGAGCATTAGTCAGCCCAAAAGGCATAACCAAAAATTCATAGTGCCATTAGCTCATCCGAAAGGCTGTATTAGGAACATCGGACGCCCTAATCTTCAGCTGATGATAACCAGACCTCAAATCAATTTTCGAAAACACTCTAGCACCCTGAAGCTGATCAAATAAGTCGTCAATTCTCGGCAACGAATACTTATTCTTGATAGTAACTTTATTTAGCTGCCAGTAATCTATACATCCTCATCAACCCATCTTTCTTCTTTACAAACAAAACTGATGCACCTCAGAGCGACACACTAGGTCTGATGAAACCTTTATCTAGCAAGACTTGTAATTGTTCCTTCAACTCCTTCAATTCTGGTGGGGCCATCCGATATGGAGAAATGGAAATGGAGTTCCTCGAGCCACATCAATACAAAAATCAATGTCCCTATCGGGTGACATCCCCAGTAGGTCTTCAGGAAATACCTCGGGAAACTCACAAACAATAGGAACTGACTCTATGGAAGAAACCACAGGGTCAGTGTCATGAATATGAGCGAAATAAGCCAAACACCCTTTCTCCACCATGCGACGAACCTTGGCATATGAAATCACTCGGCTGGGAGAATAACCAGGAGTCCCTTTGCATTCTAATCGAGGCAACCCCGGCAAAGCTAAGCTAACTGTCTTGGCGGGACTGTCCAAGATGGAATAATAGGGCGACAACCAATCCATGCCCAATATAACATCAAAATTGACCATGTCCAGAAGTAAAAAATCCATACTAGTTTCAAGACCTTCCATGACTACTATGCACGAACGATACACACGATCTACCACAATAGCATCCCCGACCGGTGTAGACACATAAATAAGAACACTCAAGGAATCACGGGGCACATTCAAATACGAGGCAAAATAGGATGAAACATAAGAATAAATAGACCCCGCATCAAACAAAACTGAAGCAACTCTATCACTAACTGAGATGATACCCGTAATAACAGCGTCGGAGGACTCCATCGTAGGCCTGACTAGAAATGCATACAGTCGGGGGTGGGCCCCGCCACCCTGAATCACACCTCTGGGAGGACCTCCACCTCTAGTGGGTTGTCCTCCACCCCTAGCTACCTGACCTCCATCTCAAACATTCTGGCCTCTACCTCTAACCGGCTGACCCCTACCCCTAGCTGGCTGGCCAGGTGGTACTGGAGCTGGAGCTGGAACTATAGCACGAGAACCCTGATACTGAAACTGATTACCTGGATATTTCGAACAAGTCCTCCGGACATGCCAATATTCACCACACTCAAAACATCATTCCTGATAAGTAAGCTGACTTGGGCGAGCCGGCTGACCACGATGAAAACTTTGCAGAGGAGGTACTCTAATAGGAGATGAAGGAGCACTGTAGACTGACTGAGCAGAAGGAGGCGGATAAGAACCACGACCATCTGAAGTACCATGTGAAGCCTGTAGTGTCGAATGAAATGGCCTCGAGGAATGGCCTCTGCTAAATAAAGTCCCGCCTCCAGATGAGGCACCACTGAAACCACCGGAATGTCGAGGTCTCTTGTCAGACCCCTGACCTCCCATCCCGAGAACCGACTCAACCCTCCTAGCCACATTAGGTGCATCCTGGAAAGAAATCTTGGTCCCTGTCTCCTTGGCCATCTGCAACTTGTTGGGCTGAGCAAGACCCTCAATAAACCGTCTGACCCTTTCTCTGTCTCTGTGGGCAACAGAAGAATAACATGTCTGGCCAAATCCACGAAACGAGTCTCATATTGGGTTACTATCATGCTTCCCTGCTGAAGTCGCTCAAATTGACGACGCTTCTCCTCTCGAGTAGTAACAAGCAAAAACTTTTCATAAGGAGATGAGAAAACTGATCCCAGGTCAAGGCAGGCGACCCAATTGGTCTAGTCAACAGATAATCCCTCCATCATTTCGTGGCGGAACTAGTCATCTGAAAAGCAGCAAAATCGACCCCATTGGTCTCCAAAATGCCCATACTACGCAGCACCTCATGACAACTATCCAGATATTCCTGAGGGTCCACTGAAGTAGCACCACTGAAGTGAACAGGGAAAATCTTGATAAACCTTTCCAGTCTCCACAAAGCATTAGTGGACATAGCTTCCCCATCAACAGGCGGCACTACAGCAACTGGCTGAATTACCCCAACTGGATTAGCTACTGGGGTCCGAACTTGAGGAGTAGCCTGATCAGGAGTATGAGTAACGGGTGTCTGAATCCCTATGAGATGTGGTCGCTGTCATGGGGAGTGTGCCAGTCTGGGCCACACTCTCCATGATGCCTACTAAACAGACCAAGGCGTCCTGAAGCACTAGGTGGCAATAAACCCCTCTAGGACCTGAGTCGGTCCCCCTGGAGCGGTCTGAGCGGGAACCCCCTCATGAATCTAAACCTGGGCTCCGCACCTGGGACTACTGTCGGAGCAATAGGTTGTGTCCTGCCCCTAGTAGGAGTTGTTGCTGCTGCTGGAAGACCGGATGATTGGTCAACGGAATAGGAAGCACGGGTTCTTGCCATCTGCGAGAGAATAGAAGAATTCAATCACTTTTTTTAGATAACAAGAATCGCACGATAGACTAGAAATACAAATGGAGTTGTTTCCTAACACGATAGCCTCTGAGGGATAAGTACAGACATCTCCGTACGGATCCTTCAGACTCTAACAAGCTTGTTCGTGAATTGTGAGACCTAAGCAACCTAGTGCTCTGATACCAACTTGTCATGAACCAAATTCCCAACCTTAGGGATCGTGATGGGACCTAACACCACACTTGCTAGGCAAGTCAATGTTAGAATTAGATTAGCTCTTTTCCTTTGATTACTTACTTAAGCACAATAAAATAAAGTTAAAGTAAACTAAGACTAATGGTTTCCAATGAATAACTCCAAGTGTAAATAACTAATCCAATAAATAAATCGAGCCACGAACTAATCATATAAATAACTCTAAGACTACCCCAGGGTCTCGTGTCATAATTCACGAACTTCTAAAGAATACTAAAAATAATGGGCGGAAAGAAATAATATAATTATTTTGAGAAAATATAAAAACAGTCTGTACGAACTAAGAAAAGACTCTCGGGATCTGCAAACGATGGCAGATATACATTGTGTCTCCGGATAATGGATAGTTGCTACTAAAAATCTCTACTGCTGGCAGGTACCTGGAACTGCACAAAAGAGTGCAGAGTGTAGTATCAGTACAACCGTCCCCATGTACTGAGTAAGTGCCGAGCCTAACCTCGACGAAGTAGTGACAAGGCTAAGGAGGGGCAATTATAACTTAACCTATGACAAAAATATATAGTAGAGCAAGGAAAAAATTCTACAAAATTAAAAAAGATCAACTACAACAATCAATCAAATAACTCAATCGCCTATTCCAGGCCTCAACTGCTAAACCAAGATCTCATATAAATTTCCAAACTTCAATTTAAAACAACCGTATGTGCATAATACGAGAAACGGTAGAGTAAAACAATATGTTTTCAAATCTGTAAGTTCCAAATACTTGAGTTTCAAAAACAAACAAAACATTTTTGAAATCCTGTAAAACATAAGTATCATCTCTTATCACTGTCTTGTTGCGGCATGCAACCTGATCCCACCTGTCCACCCTTATCACTATCATTTATTTCGCCTGTCCACCCTTGTCACTATCATTTATTTTGCCTGTCCACCCTTATCACTACCATTTTATTAAACATAAAATTGTAATTCTCATAAACTCATCAATATTATCACAAAATGAAACCTACAAGAACATATATATATATATATATATATATATATATATATATATATATATATATCGTAAAACAATGTCAACCTATTCAATATTTATGTACCACAATAATTCCACGGAAAAACACTAATATTTTTCCCATAATACTTGCAACAAGACTTAACAATAA
Source organism: Nicotiana knightiana (assembly GCA_005239525.1). NCBI lineage: Eukaryota > Viridiplantae > Streptophyta > Magnoliopsida > Solanales > Solanaceae > Nicotiana > Nicotiana knightiana. The sequence continues at coordinate 19,023 of MDKJ01190871.1, forward strand.
GTCACCAAGCCAAGTAACCAAAAAAAAAACAACAATGAACATGAAACAATTAGCATGAAGAAATTATACTAGAAACAGGGAAGGGATCATGTAAGAACACAACTTGGTGGTGCATAGATACTCGTCACCTCACCTATACACCACATACATAAAATTTCACATAACAATTAAACTGAGGATTCCTATTCCCCCAAGTCAAGGTTAAACCAAGCACTTATCTCGATCTAACAAGCAGTTCACTGCTCTAGCACTGCCTTTCCTTTAGAATTTGCTTTTAACCCGCTCGAATCTAATCACAATTTGTTCAATGTTATCAATCATAGCCTAAAGGAATCATCTTTATTGAAAAGCAATGGTCTTCCTAAGTTTTCCTATTCGAATTCAAAAATCGACCCCTAACCCGCTTGGTCTAAACTCGAGGTTCGGACCAAAATCCGTTTACCCAATATCCCCCGAGCCCGGATATACAATTGGTATTGGAATCTGACCTCAATAAGAGGTCCAATTCCCCAAATTTTGAAATTTCTAAGTTCTACCCAATAACCAAATTTTTACCATGAAACTCTAGAGTTTTGGTTGTAATCTTGTTAAAAGTTGTTAGGAATTGAAAGAGATTAGTTACAGATAACTTACCAATGGTTTGAAGAAGTATGGGTCTTTAGAAAATAGCCTATGGAGGTTTAGGGATTTAGAAAATTGGAAAAGAAGGAAAAATCCCGCCAAAAAGCTGATATAACAGGATGCGGGTCTCGTATTTACGCACTGGTGTTCGCATTTGTGAACCCTAGGCTGTCCGGAGAGACATCGCAAATGCGAACAACACCTCGCATTTGAGAACAGGGCCCTTCACATTTGCGACCCCAGGACCTCTCATCTGCGAGATCTGAGGCTGGCACACCAGATGTTTAGCTGTTGGGGTATTTTTCTAAGTCTAGACTTCGTAGCCAACCCGAAACTCACCCGAGCCTTCGTGGCTCCAAACCAAACATGCACACAAGTCTGAAAGCATCATACGGACTTGTTCGTGCAATCAAATCATCGAAATAACATTAAAATCTACAGATTTAGCCTCAAAACTCAAGATTTCCTCAAGAACACTCAAATTCCTAACTTTTCAACCGGATATCCAAATTACATCATATCAACTATGATTCTCATGAAACTTGACAGATAGGACTTACATAACATAGCGAACTTGTTCCGGCTCCGCAACCAAAATACAGGCCCGATATCATATATTTCACATATTATTTCATTTCTCTATTTCTTGAGTTAACTAACAGAACAATTGTTCTCTATGGCTTGGGACTTCGGAATTCATTTCCGAGCATACGCCAAGTCCCATATTTTACTGCGGACCTCCCGGAATTGTCGGAACACAGATTCGGGTCGGATTACTTAAAATGTTGACCAAAATCAACTCTAATCAAATTTTGACTCTAGAAATTACTATTTCTCATATTTTCACATAAAATCTTTCGGGTTTGACGCCCGGACTGCACACGCCAATCAAGGTATTTACAATTAACCTTTTTATGGCTAGTAAGCCTAGAACAGAGTCTAAATTCATAAAATGACCCCTTGGATCATTACAATCTCCACCTCTAAAATAAACCTTCGTCCTCGTACGAACATAGAAAATTACCTGAATTGGCGAACAAGTGTGGAAATCTACTCTGCATGTCCGACTCAGACTCCCAAGTAGCTGCCTCAACGGGTTGGCCTCTCCACTGCACTCGTACTGAAGGATAACACTTAGACATGAACAGACGAACTTGCCGGTCTAAAATGGCTACCGGCTCCTCCTCATAAGTCCAGTCCTTATCCAATTGGACAGAGCTGAAATCTAACACGTGGGACAGGTCACCATGATATTTTTGGAGCATAGAAACGTGGAATACCGTATGAACTGAGGATAACCCTGGAGGCAACACAAGTCTATAAGCCACCTCCCCCACCCTATCAAGAATCTCTAACGGTCCGATATACCTAGGGCTCAACTTACCCTTCTTTCCAAACCTCATAACACCCTTCATGGGCGATACACGAAGTAATACTTTCTCTCCAACCATGAATGCCACCTCACAAACCTTACGATCGACATAACTCTTTTTCCTAGACTGAGCCGCACGAAGTCTCTCCTTAATAATCTTGACCTTATCTAGGCCTCCTGAACTAAGTCTCTACCCAGTAAACGAGCCTCTCCCGGCTCGAACTATCCAACTGGCGATCTGCACCGTCTACTAAATAATTCCTCATAAGGAGCCATCTGGATGCTCGGCTGATAACTATTATTATAAGCAAACTCCGCTAAGGGCAAGAATTGATCCAAAGAACCTCCAAAGTCAATAACACAAGCGTGGAGCATATCCTCCAAAATCTGAATGCTACGCTCGGACTGTCCGTCAGTCTAAGGATGAAATGTTGTGCTAAACTCCACTCGGGTACCCAACTCACGCTGAACTGCCCTCCAAAAGTGTGAAGTAAACTGCATGCCCCGGTCAGAAATGATAGACACGGGCACACCATGAAGGCGAACAATCTCCCTAATATATAACTTAGCCAACCGCTCCGAAGTGTAAGTACTTGCCACATGAATGAAATGTGCTGATTTAGTCAGCATATCCACAATAACCCACACTGCATCAGATCTCCTCTGGGTCCATGGTAGTCCAACAACAAAGTCCACAGTGATACGCTCCCACTTCTACTCGAGAATCTCTATCTGCTGAAGCAAACCACCAGGTCTCTGATGCTCATACTTTACCTGCTGACAATTTAAGAAACGAGCCACATAAGCTACAATGCCCTTTTTTATCCTTCTCCACCAATAATGCTGCCTCAAATCCTGGTACATTTTGGCAGCACCTGGGTGAATCGAATACTTAGAAATGTGAGCCTCCTCAAGGATCAACTCACGAAGGCCGTCAATATTAGGTACACATATATGACCCTGTATCCTCAAAACACCTTCATCTCGAACCGTAACCTACTTTGCACCACCGCGCCAAACTGTGTCCTTAAGAACCATCAAATGCGGGTCATCATCCTGTTGCTCCCGGATACGCTAATTAGAGAAGACCGAGCGACTGTAAATGCTAGAGCACTGCTGAGCAAAATATCCAATCGCTCTCACCAACTGGAATATGCGCAAATATCCCCATACTCACTGCCTTTCTACTCAATGCATCGGCCACAACGTTGGCCTTCCCCGGGTGATATAATATAGTGACATCATAATCCTTCAATAACTCTAACCATCTCCGTTGCCTCAAATTTATATCTTTCTACTTGAATAAGTACTAGAGACTGCGATGGTCAGTTAAAACCTCACACTGCACGCCATAAAGATAGATCCTCCAAATTTTCAATGCATGAACAGTGGCTGCCAACTCTAAGTCATGAACATGATAATTCTTCTCATGGACTTTCACTTGCCGAGACGCATATGCAGTCATCCTGCATCAATACTGCTCTAATTCAAACTCGGGAAGCATCACAATACACTGCGAAAGAACCCGAACCTGATGGTAACACCAACACCGGTGTTGAGGTCAAGGCTTTCTTGAGCTTCTGAAAGCTCACCTCGCACTCGTCTGACCATTTAAATGGGGCACCTTTTCTGAGTCAACTTATTCATTTGGGCCGTTGTAGATGAGAACCCCTCCACGAAATGACGGTAGTAATCCGCCAAACCTAAGAAGATCTCGATCTCCGTGGTTGTAGTGGGTCTAGGCTAGTTCTTGACTGCCTCTATCTTCTTAGGATCAACCTGAATACCCTCATCTGATGTGATATGGCCCAAGAGTCCTACTGAATCTAACCAGAACTCACATTTTGAAAACTTAGCATACAACTGATTATCTCTCAAAGTCTGGAGGGCTATATGAAGGTGTTGCTCATTCTCTTCCCGACTGCGGGAGTATATTAGAATATCATCAATGAAAACGATCACGAAAGAGTCCAGATGGGGCTTGAAAACCCGATTCATCAATTATATAAACGTTGCTAGAGCATTAGTCAGCCCAAAAGACATAACAAAAAATCCATAGTTCTCATACCTCGTCCGAAAGGCTGTCTTAGGAACATCGGACGCCCTAATCTTCAGCTGATGATAGCCCGAGCTCAAATAAATTTTCGAAAACACTCTAGCACATCCTCTTCAACCCATCTTTCTTCTTTAAGTCATCAATTCTCGGCAACAGATACTTATTCTTGATAGTAACTTTATTCAGCTGTGGGTAATCTATACACATCCTCCTCGGCCCATCTTTTTTCTTTATAAAAAAAACCGATGCACCTCAGGGCGAGACACTAGGTCTGATGAAACCCTTATCTAGTAAGTCTTGTAACTGTTCCTTCAACTCCTTCAATTCTGGTGGGGCCATCCGATATGGAGGAATGGAAATGGAGTACCCAGAGCCACATCAATACAAAAATCAATGTCTCTATTGGGTGGCATCCCCGGCAGGTCTACAAGAAATACCTGGGGAAACTCACGAATGATAGGAACTGGCTCTATGGAAGAATCCATGGCATCAGAGTCACAAATATGAGCCAAATAAGCCAAAAACCCTTTCTCCACCATGCGATGAGCCTTAGCATATGAAATCACTCAGCTGGGAGAATGACCAGGAGTACCTTTCCATTCAAATCGAGGCAACCCCGGCAAAGCTAAGGTAACTGTCTTGGCGTGACAGTATAAAATGGCATAATAGGGCGACAATCAATCCATGCCCAATATAACATCAAAACCGGCCATGTCTAGAAGTAAAAGATCCACACTAGTTTCAAGACCTTTAATGACTACTACACACGAATGATACACACAATCTACCATAATAGAATCCTCCACCGGTGTAGACACATAAACAGGAACACTCAAGTAATCACGAGGCACATTCAAATACGAGGCAAAATAGGATGAAACATAAGAATAAGTAGACCCCGAATAAAAAAAATGAAGCAGCTCTATCACAAACTGAGATGATACCTGTAATAACAGCGTCAGAAGACTCCGCCTTAGGCCTGGCTGGAAATGCATACAGTCGGGGCTGGGCCCCACCACCCTGAATCACACCTCTAGGAGGACCTCCACCCCTAGCTACCTGACCTCCACCTCTAGCATTCTTTCCTCTACCCCTAACGGCTGACCCCT
>ML405914.1:2399-19221 GCA_005239525.1 Nicotiana knightiana
TGGTGAATAGATCACAACCCTGGAATATTTGTCTCTACTGAATACATCACAATAGTTCTTGTCACTTGATAATTAGTTATTTCATAGAATTTTAGTATAAAATAGTACATCATTGATTTTATATTGGCTTGGTTAAATAACGATTAGAGTGATTTAGCTAGTAGTTTACACAAGTCTCTGTGGGTACGATATCTGGACTTAAAATCCTATATTACTTGTCGACCACGTACACTTGCGTGTGCATTGGGAATTCAACCAACAGGTACCTCGAGAGACCCCCCTGCACATTTACTTTTGAGACTACAAGGCGGTACCTCGGGAGATCTCCTAACATATTTACTCTGGGACTCGGGAGATCCTGATAAGTTGGCAATTTACCAACTTATCTAACCTTTAATTTTATATTTTTGCTATGTTTAGTTGATAAAATCATGTGCTTATTGTCGTTTACTTTTTTTTTATAAGTTCTATGTGATTTAGAAGTGATCATGAAGAAACCAAGAGAAAACGAGTCAAAAAGAAGTTGAAAAGAAGAAAATCTGGGAAAAGGCCTTAGATGTCGCAATTGCGACATAGAAGTTGAAAATGTGAAGAAAACAGTGTTCGCAAATGCGAAGAAGGACTCCGCAAATACGAGTCAACCCAGTCAAGCAGAGTTCGCAAATGTGAAGTCAAACCAGACAGTCAAACTTCGTAAATTTGAAGTCTTTGTCGCAAATGCGATAGTCAATAGGAAAGCCAGTGTTCACAAATGTGAACATTGCTTCGCAAATGCGAAAAACGCGCTTCAGTTCTAGGTACTTCTATAATTTCACATCTTTTGGCCCCAAGCCATTTAATACCCGACCTAGCTCATTTGTAAAATATCTTTGGCTTATTTTTGAGTTCTTAGAATAGAGAAGACAAGTTTGGAAGCTAGGGTTCTTGCACACACACTTGGGTCTTGAAGATTTGAAGCTTTTGGTTGAGAATTTATTACCCATTTATGTTCATTTCTTCATTTCCTTGCTTTGTAATATCTAAGTGTGTAGTATTTTTTCCAACACTTGAATCTTGTTTATGAAAATATTCATATTTAAAGTGTGGATTAAATGTCTTGTTGTGCTTATGTATTGAATGATTTTTATTTATTATGAAGTGAATTATTGTTTCTTAATTATTCTTGTTCTTTAATGTTTCCAAAGGGATTAGCTAACCCTAGGACTCGCCCATTAACTTCGAATTAATTTTGGAAAAGATAATTTGGGGTTGTGAAAGATTAATTAACAAGAACTTGAGGCTTTAACCCTCATTTTATATATTCTACCTACCTCATTTTATATATTCTACCTAGGGATAGGATTGAACTACTTGTAGCCACATTCGGGTGTGCTTAATCTCTTAATTGTATTAGGGATAATTCCATTAGGAAGTCTTGTTAGTCTTCGGAAGAAGCTAATATAGAATTATTACCCGAGGCTAATTAACAAAAACTCGCTCATATTTGTTAAATCCTGAAATACATTGGATCGTTACTTGGGGGTAATTCCCCATCCATCCATGCTTGTAGCCATTGATCATTTTATTTGCTTTCTAGGTTAGTTTATATTTTCACATTTATTTATAAATATTTTCAACCACATTTTAAGTGTTTGGCTTAGTATAATAAGTGATAATTCTCTTATACGCCTAATCGCCTACATATTGTTCTCTGTGGGATTCGACCCCGACTCATAGTTGGGTAAATTATATTGCATGCGACTGTGTCCATTTAATTTTTAGTAGTGGATTTGGACGTCATCAAAATTGGCGCCGTTGCCGGGGAACAATTTGTCATATTTAGGTTGTTTGAGAAGTAAATGTAAATGCTTTGGTCAAAACTTGTGAATATTTATGCAATTATTTTTTTATCTTTGTTTATCTTCTTGTTTGTTTTCTTGTTTGTTTTCTTAATTTTTGAAAAATGGCATCATATAATGAAAATTGATCGGATGGTAGTTGTTTAAGCTTTGATGACCCTTGTCCTTATTGTGGAGGACCACACCTGTCACGACCCAAAATCCATAAGGTCGTGATGGCGCCGGACATCATTGTCAGGCAAGCCAATCATTAATGAATTGAAATAATTTCCCGTTTTAGCATTTATAAAAAAACATTACCTTTCACTTTATTACATAGTAACTAAATAAAAATCCGTAAGTAAATACAGTGGTTTAAATAGTCCTATTTTTAGCAAGTATATCCCAACACATCCCTAAACCCGGTGTCACAAGTTGATGAGCAATTTCTAAGAATTTTACAATTTCTACAAAGCTTGTCCGAAATTCAAGTGGACAAGGAAATTTAAAATAATGTAATACAGTATGAGGGAGACTTTGTCACCTGCGGATCGCCTCCGAATGATGCAGATCGCCTTAGTCGCCAAATCTTCCACGTCGCTATGAAAGTACCTGTGCATTAAAAATGCACAGCAAGTGTAGCATTAGTACGAAAACAATGTGTACTCAGTAAGTCGCCCGCCTAACCTCAGAGAGGTAGTGACGAGAGGTCAAATTAGACACTTGCTAGAGGTCAATTTAGTGTATTCAAGTGTGACACTAAGCATGATTATCATAGGCAATTTATCAAGTTCAGGAATAAATAATATCAACTCTTTCCACATTTAACACTTTAAACCTTCGTCATATTAATAACAATTAATCCACATGGGTGATTTGATCAAATAACAAATAATCAACCAGAAGGAAACACTTCTTCCAAAAATCTTTAATAACTTTAAATCTCTGTCATTTCAGTTGACAACTTAAAATTCCAGGCCAGTAATCAGGCAAAAATCACAGCAAATACGCAATAAATGTCATGCGCAAGCAATGCCGAGGGTCGAACGGCGCGGACTAACAATAATAAATTGTGCACTGTCGAGGGTCGAACGGCTCGAACCATAGATGTATCTATCTGCCCCGCTCGCGTATCGATCATGCGACACGGTTATACATAAAAATAATAAGGCTAGCTTGCTCGCGAACCATACATGCGACTCAGGTGCTCATATGTACACATATTCACATAATAAATCCGCATTTTTATCAAGAAAGCAGTTCTAAGGAAAGTGGTAAAATTCTTCTTAAAGAAACATGAAATATAGCTTTTAAATCTTTGTTTTGAAACTCATTTGCCAAGTTTAATGATATTCCATAATATAACCTAATCAGGTATACAATTATCCACGGAGGAAATCAATTTTCTTTCTAGATGATTAAGAAAATAAACTCTAGTCTTCTTAGATATTCAATTACTATTTTGATCATATTGGCGGTCTAATATTTCTGGAAAGATCACAAGTACCACAAGTAAGGGATGCTAGTGGGTCCTAGTCTACCTGGACATGGCATAATAGTAGCTACGCACGGACTCCCGTCACTTCGTTTGTACATAGCCCCCGAAGATAATAGCACATACTTAATTAGTTCATCTAGGGGGAGAATTCCCCCTCACAAAGTTAGAAGGGAGACTTACCTCGCTCCGAAATTCCATAACCGGCTTCCAAGCCCCTCCGACGACTCCAACGGCCGCACAACGCCCCAAAACTATCCAAATAACGGCAAACCAATGAAAATATACTCTAACATTTGCAACAAATTCCAAATTATATAATTTCCCAACCCCGCTCAGTGAATTTACCAAAATGCCCTCGGGTCCACGTGCCCAGAATCCAAAATTTCTTGAAGATATATTCTACCTATAGCTTTATTAGTTCAAATATACAATTTACTCTACATTCCATGCTCAAATTCGTGGTTAAAATCCAAATTACTATTTCTAGGCTTTCTTCAATATTTTCCAAATTTTTCCACAATTTTCATGTATAATTCCATGCAATAACCTTGTATGAACTTAGAAACATGAAGGAGTTACTTACCTTGTGATCCCTGACAGAAACCCTCTCTTGAAGCTCCTCCAAAATCGTCCATACCAAGTGAAAAATGATGAAATGGCCAAAAAATCTCGGTTTTAAAACATTCTGCCCAGGCCATTTTTCGCACCTACGATCCAACTCTCGCACCTGCGATTCCGCAAGTGCGACCGAACCTCCGCACCTGCGGCTTTCCTCAGCTCAAGCCAACTTCGCACCTGAGCCCCATAGCCCGCATCTGCGACTTCGCAGGTGCAGAAATATCATCGCACCTGTGCTCCCAGCCGGACCATCACTTCGTCGCACCTGCGGTGCCATAGCCGCACCTGCGGCCAAAGCCTCGCAGGTGCGGTCACACCAGATGACAGCAAATTCCAGACTTCTTCAAACTCTCAACTTGATCCGTTAACCACCTGGAATCCATCCGAGGCCCCCGGGACCCCGTCCAATTATACCAACCTGTTCCAAAACATAATGCAGACTTGATCGAGGCCTCAAATCACATCGAAACCACGAATCACACCCAAATCCCAACTTTATGAACTTAGAAATTTCCAACTTCTACTGCCGAAACCTATCAAATCACGTCCGATTGACGCCAAATTTTGCACACACTTCATATTTGACATTACGGACCTGCTCCAACCTCTGGAATAGCATTCCGACCCCGATATCAAAATTTCCACTTCCGGTCGGATTTCTTCAAAATCTTCAAATTTCTATCTTTAGGCAAATTACTTCAAAATGACCTCCGGACATCCGAATTCACTTCTGATCGCGCTCCCAACTCCAGAATCACCATATGAAGTTATTCCCTGACTCGGAATCCCAAACGGACATCAACATCTTTGAAATGCACTTCAAGCCAAACATTAGGAAATTCCTTAAAAAATACTAACTTCCACAATATACGCTGAAACACTCCCGGGTTATTCAAAACGCGATCCGGACATACGCCCAAGTCCGAAATCATCATACGAACCTGTAGGAACCTTCAAATCCTGATTCGGAGGTCGTTTACTCAAAATTCCAATCTTAGTTCATTTCTCCAACTTAAGACTTCTGAAATGAGAATTTTCTTGCCAAACCAACTCTAAACTTTCTGAAATTCAATTCCGACCACACGTAAAAGTCATAATACATGAAATGGAGATGCTCACGACTTCAAACCGCTGAACGACGTTGTAGAGCTCAAAGCGACTGGTTGGGTCGTTACATTCTCCCCCACTTAAACAGACGTTCGTCCTCGAACGTGCTAAGAACTGCTCTGGAGTTATTTGAAATCACTATTTAACATTTCGAGCACCTGCCCGTGATACCACAACCCGGTTGAGTACATTAGCTTGATCAAATCTGAAGATTTCTTCTTTTATCCATATAATAAGCTAAGAACCTAGTTCCAATACCTGAAATTCTCTGCCAAGCCTAGTTCTAATATGTAAACCCCGTATCAACTACCACACGACGTACCAGAACATGACTACATGCCTTTGCTGAATCATCACCATGCACCGCATAACTCATCATCTGACCACAACAACACTCCCTGAACCTAAATAGCCAAAATTCCACGAATCTGATGCTCCCAATGCACCTCATGATATATATACATACATCCTGCTATAATGCTGACGATACCACCACAAAGGAGGAGATGTGTAGAAATTCATACCCAACTGCAGAGTTAACAAATCATTGAATANGTATTTGTTCTTTAATATACACTTCACATAACCTTATCGCACTAATCCCTGATCCGAAAATCTCGTCTCACCCAGTATGAACTGCTCAGACAACAAATCACCCCAAACATGACCAACAGTCTCACATGATACTACATCGCGCCAATAGGCCATAACTCGAACATGATAATAAGAAACGACTCAGGAAGGGACTATTCAACTCACGCAACTAATATGAACTTTTCTCAGAAAATAGGAAGTAGAACATAAGAAAAATAAATATAGTAACCTTACTCATCATCACACTGTTGTGACGTGCAACCCGATCAAAATAACATACCCGTGGCGATGTGCCACCCGATCCACACATAAAATTTACATAAGAAGATATATACGGAGCTGATTTTCTCACTATCACAAATCACTTAGTATCGATCATAAGCACGCTAAGTGCATCATATCATCCTGGGGAGACTGATAAAGCCATATGCTACAAAACTCAAGCACAACTGAGGTTCGATATATATACACACACACACTCTGGATCTCAAGAGCTATCCTGCCCACATAACATCCCCACTACGCGGGACTTCCACACATAGGAAATTATCAAGCCGTTTTAAAACTCACACGGCACAATCATAATATCACATGAATTTGACGAAGATGGAACAACATCTGTTGTTCTAATACCTTTCGATCAAAAGCGCTCTACTGAAATGAACATGCCTGGCTCATACGGAGCCCATAATCATATTTAAATCCATCCACAAACATCGAGTCTACCTTGCTCGCACCAAACTAAGCTAATGGCTTTTACCTGGGTCCATATTAACCCACTTTCTCTCATAATACGCGAGAACAACCATCATAGCCGGGACAAACACCCCAAAGTCCACAACCAAATGAACTGAAAGCCTTCCAGGCATAAATTCTCAATTAAGCAATATTGCACTTCCTTATACTTGGTCTAAATCTTCAATCAATCAGTGACTACATGTCACACTTATACAATCTTCCCGTGGACACGCTCCCACAACCTTCCACACAAGGTAGCAAGTCTGCACATCCACCACTAGCCATACTAACGTTGTAAGACAAATCAAGAACCCATAACCAAGGTTCCAAGCCTCTTCCACCGAATATGGATCTCAGGTGACACTGAAGATAACACCAACTTACTTTGAACTTTCAAATCACGTTTTCTTGCTCTTCTGAGCTCATGACATCCTTATTAACACCGAACCTCAATCTCGATTCTTACTCCAAGTTACTTACTGCTTACCGCACCTAACCTACCAATATGAGGTAGCGCAAGAATTCCATCATAACTTCTGAACCACCAATAGGGTGAACACTCCATCATATAGAAACCTTTTACTAACTCAATTCAAGAGTACCATCTCAACACACGAGTGAATTCTCACCATCACCCAACATGCAAATCCTTAAGTAGTAGTCTATACCACTATAACCCTTCCGGGATCTGCCTATACCTGACATGCCATAGCACTCAAATGCTTCCACATGAAATCCATTACGACGACTGACAATCCCAGCACACACCGGCACAAACCACATGCATAACTTAATCATATCAAAGGAACTGACCACTACCGCAAATGTGCCATTTCAACCATGGCTAATTTAATAATCTTCAATTGCCTCAGCAATAATAGCAACTTCCTTCAACTCATAGCAAACACAACCCTCACTCATCCCGAGTGACCTTGATTCACGAGACTATGCTGCCTAAATCCCGTAGACCATCTCATACCCTCCTGATAGTCTTTCTACAACCCAGAGTTTATTCCTCTCATTCCTAAAATACTATACTGCACGCTGAAACATATCATACAACATTCCAACCATCTTCCTTTTTCTCAGAAATTATTCTGCAAAAGCTCGATTCTCGATCATACTGTTGCCTGAAACCCTTAAACATCGCGTTCTTAACTTTTGAACTCACTATGACCGCTATTGAGAGTCACCCACTCTGACCGGCCCCGAATACAATCAACTCCAAGGCTCTTATAGCACATGAACACCCTTTTCTTTGAAGCACGTGACTGAGTCACTACCCTGACAACTCAGCTATGCCTTAAGAAAAATTCTGAATCTTCCAAAGCCTAACCCTGGCCCGACAGGGCCAACTTTTGCACACATTCATCAAATCCCACGCACAATCACCATTTTACTCCTTTCCCTTAGCTGTAATAACTTGCCAACACGCCGACAATCCGCAACCCTATGATAACACAATCCTGCAACCCAACTGGAGATGATGGGACTCCCCCACTTAGCCCGAAGCTACCCCTTACACCACTCTAGACCCTGCCGAGATCCTTTTTCCTTTTTTAACATGATCTTGCTTAACCATCCGTCCAATTCTTCCAAATTCTCTTATTAACACTCCCTAAATACTCAAATTCTCTAGCATGATTCACACATTCTGCCTCTTACCGAATAGCCACTAGAATCCCTCGCAGAAACCTGCCAACCATGCCACCGCTAACCTATTCACAGGAGATAACCCACCTGTGGAAATCACCAACTAACACCTTCCAACGACGCCGTACTGCACACCCTCTACAACATCAATATCCCATCCTAAGCCTGCTTCATTTACCAACTTTACTAGTCCATCCGCTTCTCATGGACATCCATTAAATGCGCGATAATATATTCAAATTCCAAGCTATGCTGCCGCTCCCCCACTTTGCGACTGCTCGGCTTCTGCTTCTTACACCTGGTCTCCTAGAAAATGGAACCACCTTCTAGCCTCAATTCAATATCATTCTCTATAGCTCTTAAACCAGCAGATCACCACGACTTTAAACTCTGCGAAGATCATCTTTCTCTAGATGCCTTCATTATCAACACTTATCCGGTACTAAACCACTGTGTGTCTTTGACAACCGCTTCTTCAATACTTCTTCACAATACTCTGACCCCATGCAATCGAAGAAGCCATAACACTGAAAAACTTAACATATTCCATTCTATCAATGACGACGACTTCACGTCACATGTGCATATCCCACCTCACTTGAAGACACCAAGTCTTACTACTTTATCAACCCCAACCGGGCCATTCATAATCCAAATGCCTTTCCTCTGCCGGAACTAAAATAGCGAAATCTCAAAATCACACTCTGAGAAGACCTCCCTTCAAACCATTCATCACCCCCAACAAACGGACAAGCATTCTATCATCATATCGACATCGCGCGAAACCAATTGCAAGCATCATCACTACCTGAGCATAGCCTTAAGGCTCTCAGAAACATAGCTACTGAGCTAAAACAACATATTATTCTTTTGCAGGGCCATAACAACAGCCCCAACCAATTACACATGGAAACGTCTCGAATTACATCTGTAGCACCATTTAAATTCCTCAGATTCCCTATTCATAGCAAGCGCTTCGAGACGCGTAAGATTGAGTAGGAATAAACTTAGGAATAAGCCTTAAAGGAATCAAATTGCATGATGAGAAATCAAGAACGGAAGTACTCCTAACAGCCCTGTAGCCTCTCGAAGATAAGTACAGACGTCTCCGTACCGATCCGCAAGACTCTACTAGACTTGCTCATGACTCTCGAGACCTAAGGGGACCTAGAGCTCTGATACCATGATGTCACAACCCAAAATCCATAAGGCCGTGATGGCGCTGGACATCATTGTCAGGCAAGCAAATTATTAATTAATTGAAATAATTTCATGTTTTAGCATTTATGAAAAACATTACCTTTCGCTTTATTACATACTAACTAAATAAAAATCTATTAAGTAAATAAAATGGTTTAAATAGTCCTATTTTTAGCAAGTATATCCCAACACATCCCAGCACCCGGTGTCACAAGTACGTGAGCAATTTCTAATAAACTTACAATTTCTACAAAGCTTGTCCGAAATACAAGTGGACAAGGAAATTTAAAATAATGTAATACAGTATGAGGGAGACTCTGTCAGCTGCGGATCGCCTTCGGATGATGCAGCTCGCCTAAGTCTCCAAATCCTCCACATCGCTATGAAAGTACATGTGCAATAAAAATGCACAGCAAGTGTAGCATGAGTACAAAAACGTGTACTCAGTAAGTCGCCCGCCTAACCTCAGAGAGGTAGTGATGAGAGGCCGAGTTAGACACTTGCTAGAGGTCAATTTAGTTTATTCAAGTGTGACACTAAGCATGATTATCATAGGCAATTTATCAAGTTCAGGAATAAATAATATCAACTCTTTCCATATTTAACACTTTAAACCTTCGTCATATTAATAACAATTAATCCACATGGGTGATTTGATCAAATAACAAATAATCAACCGGAAGGAACAACTTCTTCCAAAAATCTTTAATAACTTTAAATCTCTGTCATTTCAGTTGACAACTTAAAATTCCAGGCCAGTAATCAGGCAAAAATCACACCAAACACGCAGTAAATATCATGCGCAAGCAATGCCGAGGGTCGAACGGCGCGGACCAACAATAATAGACTGTGCACTATCGAGGGTCGAATGACTCGAACCATAGATGCATCTATCTACCCGCTCGCGAATCGATCATGCGACGTGGTTATACATAAAAATAATAAGGCTAGCCTGCTCGCGAATCATACATGCGACTCAGGTGCTCATATGTACACATATTCACATAATAAATCAACATTTTTATCAAGAAAGCAGTTTTCTCAGGAAAGTGGTAAAATTCTTCTTAAAGGAACATGAAATATAGCTTTTAAATCTTTGTCTTGAAACTCATTTGCCAAGTCTAATGATATTCCATAATATAACCCTATCAAGTATACAATTATCCACGGAGGAAATCAATTTTCTGTCTAGATGATTAAGAAAACGAACTCTAGTCTTCTTAGATATTCAATTACTATTTTGATCATATTGGCGGTCTAATATTACTGGCAAGATCACAAGTACCACAAGTAAGGTATGCTAGTGGGTCCTAGTCTACCCGGACATGGCATAATAGTAGCTACGCACGGACTCCCGTCACCTCATGCGTACGTAGCCCCCGAAGATAATAGCACATATTTAATTAGTTCATCTAGGGGGACGATCCCCCCTCACAAAGTTAGAAAGGAGACTTACCTCGCTCCGAAATTCCATAACCGGCTTCCAAGCCCCTCCGACGACTCCAATGGACGCACAATGCCCCAAAACTATCCAAATAACGGCAAACCAATGAAAATATACTCTAATGTGCAAAAAATTCCAAATTATATAATTTCCCAACCCCACTCAGTGAATTTACCAAAATGCCCTCGGGCCCACATGCCTGGAATCCGAAATTTCTCGAATATATATTCTACCCATAGCTTTATTAGTTCAAATATACAATTTACTCTACATTCCATGCTCAAATTCGTGGCTAAAAATCCAAATTACTATTTCTAGGTTTTCTTCAATATTTTCCAAATACTTCATCAAGTTTCATGTATAATTCCATACAATAACCTTGTATTAACTTAGAAACATGAAGGAGTTACTTAACTTGTGATCTCTGACGGAAACCCTCTCTTGAAGCTCCTCCAAAATCGTACACACCAAGTGAAAAATGAAGAAATGGCCAACAAATCACGGTTTTAAAACATTATGCCCAGGCCATTTTTCGCACCTGCGATCCAACTCTCGCACCTATGATTCCGCAGGTGCGACCGAACCTCGGCACCTGCGGCTTTCCTCAGCTCAAGCCAACTTCGCACCTGCAACCCATAGCCCACATCTTCGAATTTGCAGGTGCGGAAATATGATCGCACCTGCGCTCCCAGCCGGACCATCACTTCTTCCCACCTGTGGTGCCATAGCCGCACCTGCGGCCAAAGCCTCGCTGGTGCGGTCACACCAGATGACAACAACTTCCAGCCTTCTTCAAACTCTCAACTTGGTCCGTTAACCACCTGGAATTCACCTGAGGCCCCCGGGACCCCGTTCAATTATACCAACCTTTTCCAAAACATAATTCGGACTTTCTTGAGGCCTCAAATCACATCAAATAACATCGAAACCACGAATCGCACCCAAATCCCAACTTTATGAACTTAGAAATTTCCAACTTCTACATCCGACGCCGAAACCTATCAAATCACATCCGATTGACCCCTAATTTTGCACACAAGTCATATTCAATATTACGGACTTGCTCCAACTTCCGAAATCGTATTCCGACCCCGATATCAAAATTTCCACTTCCGGTCGGATTTCTTTAAAGCCTTCAAATTTCTATCTTTAGCCAAATTATTTCAAAATGATCTCCGGACATCCCAATTCACTTACGATCGCACTCCCAACTCCAGAATCACCATACGAAGCTATTCCAAGAATCGGAATCCAAAACAGACATCAACATCACTAAAATGCGCTTCAAGCCAAACATTAGGAAATTCCTTCAAAAATGCTGACTTCCACAATATACTCCGAAACGCTCCCGGGTTATCAAAAACCCGATCTGGACATACGCCCAAGTCCGAAATTATCATACGAACCTGCAGGAACTTTCAAATCCAGATTCGGAGGTCGTTTACTTAAAATTCCAATCTTAGTCCATTTCTCCAACTTAAGACTTCTGAAATGGGAATTTTCTTGCCAAACCAACTCTAATCTTTCCGAAATTCAATTCCAACCATACCTACAAGTCATAATACGTGAAATGGAGCTGCTCACAATTTCAAACCACTGAACGATGCGCTAGAGCTTTAAACGACCGATCGGGTCGTTACAACACTCGTGGCAAAATTATTTAAATTCTCCCCGGGGCGGATTGTGCGCAAAATCTCAAACCCATGAGTGGAATATTTGTGATAATTATAGTCGTGAAAATGATCATTGGGATAATTGTGCTTATTTGTCCTTCCCTTCCTCTATCCCCCGCTATAATGATTCTACTTTTTGTGATGAAAATTATAGGGATATGGAAGTGGAAGAAATTGAGAATGGTCGTAATGGAGAGTTCGAGCTCATGGTGGAATGCCTACTTGAAGGAGGAAAGAAAGAGAAAAGTGCCTAGGAGGAGCTTTAGGAAAATAATCTCCAAAATGACTTGGCGCTTGAAAGGTTGAACTCACAAATGGAAGAAATGCTTGAATCTTTAGAGGTCCAAAAAGCCTCGGAAGTGAATGGTAGCCATGAGCTTTCCTTAGAGATTGAAGCCGAAATCCTCCTTTGGAACTTGATCAAAACCAAGAAAAACTCCCCAATGCTCAAAATAAGAGGATGATGCTCATGTTGGAGACCATTCTTGAAAAATGAGGAGAAGCACAACTTGGCACTTGAGGACTTGAAATATTTCTTGACTCAAAATGATGAGAATATCCGCACTTTGGAAGATCGAATAAAAATATTGGTTGAGGCTCACTATGCTCACCAACTTGAGAGTGTGGAAAGAGGTCAAGAAGAGTCCGACTTCGAGGAAGAAAGTGAGCTTTATTTTGAGGAATCAAGAATTAAACATCCGCCGACCGACTCCATGAGTGCTCGTGATGCCAAGAAAATATGGAATTAGAGTCAACTAAAAAATTTGAAGATATGGTTGAAAATGACTCTAGTTCGGGGGACCAAGAAGATGTCAAAATCCGGAAAGAGTTGCACTTTGGAGGCTTGAGGTCACATTCCAAGCATTTCTCAACATTAGAATTATGTGGTGATATGGGAATGAACTACACGAGTCAATGAGGGACTGCGAGGAGGAAATACAAAGGCCATACATTTTACAGTTTGAAGGTACAAGGAAGCAAAATGACATTCCTCACATGAAAGCTAAAAAGTGCAAAATGAAGAAATTAATGCTTGGCTTGATCATCTACTTACCACCCCCCACCGCTCATGATCACAAGCTTGATTCCAAGTTAGGTGCCCAATTCATATCGTCCAAGTGGTGAGAAAAGTGGTAAAGTTGATCCGCGTCGTGCCACGACGTTAAATGCGGCGCTTGGCGGGAGGCAATTAATCGTTTTTCAAAAATTTTAGTCATTTTTGAAATTTTCATTTTTCAGAATAGCTTAGAATATCATTTTTGACTAATCTTCCAAGTTTTAGAAATTTTGGAGTTGATTTGAGCAGGTCGGAGTGGTCCGGAGAGTCAAAACCAGTAGCTGCTGAAATTGCAGAAGCACTGTTCGCATTTGCGAACTTGGGACCTTCGCAAAATCGAGGAAAGGGTCGCATTTGCGACCACTGTTGAAACTTTAATGTTCGCAATTGCGAAGAAGGTGTCGCAAATGCGGCTTCAGGGGCCTCAAAATATAATGATTTAAAATATGCATAAAACATAATTTTTTACATAATAACAATGTAATTTTCTGGCGAAGGAGTATCGGTTGACACCCCTCGGTTATAGGTGGCTCCGCCTACGTGTAACTACCGTACTAGTTCATCAGCACTCCAATTAGTCAATTACCCCTGGAAGGTGTATATTCGTATTTATGCATGTTAAACCAAATAATTCAGTTTTAATATATAGTTATTAATCAAAGAAAATTATATATTATTTAATTATAGTTAATATATGTATTTGTGGTGGTGTAAACCCATGCAAATAAATTTTTACTACGACTCCCCCCTCCCAAAACCAAAATGAAAATTATTTTGTGAACAAATGGCTGGGGCCAAAGAAATAGTAAGTGAAGGGTCTAATTTAAGTTAACATGTTCATGATATCATTTTCAGCCTTTTTTTCTTAACTAGTACTCTGTTTCTTCTGTTTGATTTCTCACGCTCGTGAACTCTTCACCTCAAGACGAAAAGGCAGGTGACTTATTAATCTGATGGTGTTTTAATCATTTGGTAAAAATACAAATGAACGAAGGATGATGAGAAGGATGATGACTATGTAATACTAATATTTGTGATCAAAATACTGGACAAAGGAAAACAAGAAATGATTTCCCTACTCTTGCTTACTTTATGTTGTACGAAAAGAAAGAAATTCAAATGGAATCATAATCATTAAACGAGAAGAGAAAACATATAAAAGTCTCCTTTACGCACGACTTGATATATATATATATATATATATATATATATATATATATATATATATATATATATATATATATATATATAACCCGACCGGTCATTTTAAGAATTTGCACTTCGCTCGGTAGTTTGGGGGCACGAGTGGCTCTGTATGATGTATTAGGACTTGTGTGCAAAATTTGAGATCATTCCTAGTTGATTTGATATGTTTCGACACGAGTTTTTGGAAGTCGAAAGTTCGAAACTTCATTAAGTTTGATTTGAGGTGTGTTTCATCGTTTTGATGTTGTTATTCGTGATTTGAGGCCTCGAGTAGGTCTGTGTTATGTTATGGGACTTGTTGGTATGTCCGTATGGGTCCCGAAGGGCTCGGGTGACTTTCGGATAGGTTTGGGTTGTGTTGCGCTCGTTTTTCTTATGTTTCAACGTCGTTTCTTCAAGCATAAATGGTACTACATTGAACAAATGAGCTCCGAGTATTTTGATTTAAGCATTAGATCCGTACCATAATTACAGATCCACAGCAAAAAGAATCGTCGAATTTGAACATCGTATGAGGATTTTATGATCATTTTACTAAGAATTGGGTTGCCAGATTTTTTTTCAGATTAATTACGAAATTGCCACTGACTTCGTATTTAAAAATTTGCATTATTTTCAAATATTGAAACCAACATATCTCCTTCATTATAAGGTCAAATGAAGTGATTCAAAAGTCTAACTTGACTGAAATCTCACAAGGAATCCATTGGAGGAATCTAAGGCAAGTTTAGGGATCATTTGGCACACAAAACAAGGCCGAACAGCTGGGCAAATACTTAATATTGAAGGTTTGTTCATTTGGTCATATTTTGAGTTGGGGAGCTCGGATTTGGATAATATTTAGAGGCGATTTTCAACATATGGATTGGGGTAAGTGTTCTGTACTCAATTTTGGTTATATTTCATGATCCATCTTCATTTTGGCATTTGATTGATGATTTCAAAATGAAATTTGGGGGTTTTTGTCTAAAATGTCGTAAAGTAAATTTTTGAGTTTTGCACATCAATTCAGTGTCGGATTTGAGTGAAACTAGTATGGTTGGACTCATAATTGAATGTGTTGTCGAATTTTATGATTTTTGTCGGGTTCCGAGGCGCGAGCCCAGATTTGACTTTTAGGTCGCTTTTGGGATTTTGATTAAAGATTCGACCTTTATCGGTTGGGTTTATTCCCTTTGGAATTATTTGATGTATTGGAGTTTCTTTTGGCTAGTTTCGAGCCGTTCGAAGGTCGGTACGCGCATAATGGCATTTTTGGAGCATCGCTTGGCTTGCTGGGTATTGGATTTGGCTTGTTCGAAGTAAGTAACACTTCTAAACTTAGTGTTGAGGGTATGCAATCCCGAATTATGTGTTATGTGTTTGGTGTTGAGGTGACGCACATTCTAGGTGACGGGCGTGCACCGTGTGAATTGTGACTCTATCATTCCTGTGGTATTGTGTAGTTACGTGATCTTATCTGTCACACCTCCTTTTTCTGACACAGGGTTGGATACGGGAGTTTTTCCAATTTAACTGACATTATGCGGATTTGGGATTTATTTATTAGTTTCAGAGTCGCCACCCGGATTTTTGACGGTGTTCCGGGACACCATTTATTTATTGAAATCCCAAACCGAGGAGATTTTGACTCTGTTTTGGTTTGTCTGCGGCCAAAGATCCGAGTAAGGAATTCTGTTAACCCGAGAGAAGGTGTTAGGCATTCCCGAATTCCGTGGTTTTGGCACGGTCGCTTAACTACTAATATTCGGTCTAATTACCTGATTATTTACATGTTTTAAACCTATTGTGCTTTTATCTTTCTTACTTTTATCCGCTTTTCAATACTTATGGAATTATTTTAATACAAGTCCCGATTGACGTGCACTTGTTATTTTTGGACACGTTGCAAATCGCGCCACATGAAATGTACCCTCAATTTACAACATGCTTATTTAATTAACGTTTTGAGTTAGAGTCGGGGACATGAGTTGCCACACCCGAGTGTAGATTATATGACTATGGTCACGACGATTAAATATGCCTATTTGAGGCGATATTCGATTGTTCTCTAGGTTTTGGGGTTTTTTTTTATCTAAAAGAGGTATTTTTTAGCTTATGGGGTGTGTAGATAATTTTTGATATTTATGGATTTACCTTGGGACAAGTCACGACGGTGTGCACTTGTTGTTTTAAACACATTATAATTACGCCACATGAAATGCACCCGTAATTACA